>WEIU01020654.1:939-22783 GCA_013389925.1 Aegithalos caudatus | reverse complement strand
TAATTTTACAAAACTCTATGTGTAATTGCAAGCTCAACCTTTTATTTGAAGAGGAGAATGGGTAGTTTTATGTCACTTTTGTGGCGTTTTATACATCCAATTATGTCTCGGTGAAATGTAGATAGAAAAGGAGGGCTGGTAAAATGCAAAGTTGCATTTGTACACGGCAGTCCTGGAATTCAAAACTGTACTTTCTAAAATACTCTGCTTTTTAAAAAAAAACAAAAAAAAACCAAAAAACCACAAAAAAACCCCCAAAAAACCAAAACCAACCAACCAACCAAACAAAAAAGTATTTTTATGGACTTGCTGGTTTATGATGGTACTGTGTGCTGTGCTTTTAATGCGCAGATATAAACCTCAGCAAGCAGGTCCATCCAGAAATGATGAAAAAGCTGGTTGCTATTTCTTCCATTGGAAATGAAGCCTTGATTTATTAGCCTAATTTAAGTATTTTTCAGTAACATGAATGAATCCTCCAGTGAAGCAAGCATCCTTGATTTTCCATGTTTCCTCAGTGTCATAACATATTTCTTTGTATGTTATTTGCAGAGTGAAGGTCTTTTTGATTCACATCCTGTTGTATCATCACTACACTAAAGACAAAACCATACTACTACTGCACAAATAACTTTGGAGTGGATTACCTCTTGCAGTTCATGTAATGAATGACTGTAGGTGTCATCCAAATGGGCAAACAGTTCATGTGTTAGAGACTTGTTTAAAAAGTCAAGATTTGATTTCGTGTAACTGAAATACATCTGGGGATTATATTTCTCACATGTGTGTGAATATGAAGAGGGCAGTTCCTAGTGTTTGCCTTCCTACAGCCCTTCCAGCTCATGGCCTCAGGGGCAAGGACTGCTTTCCCAGCCTGCCTGGTGTGTGGCATTAGATGCTGCAGCCTTGTTCTTGCACACATATGCTGCTTCAAGCAAGAAAAATCTTTTGTGTACATGGGGGTTGACTCAGGTCCTCAAGAAGGTGGCTTAGTGTAAGTAGTGTGTTGAAAACATAATTCTCCTTGCAGACCTTCAGCACAACATGCTGCCTTCAGTTCTCACTGCTGCTCTGCTGTGCTTTGAGCTGAATAGCACTTGCATAAATGTCCTGCTGTCAATACAGAAATACTTAATAAGCCATATCCTGAGTGCAGCAATACACAAGAGGATTCCAGTTATGCAGAAATACAGACCTTGACATACCTTGATGTATCCTGTTAGCTGATGGCCTTCCTTGTTTTTCTTTGGAAGATACGGGTTTACTGAAAGGAGTAAAATTATTCTTTGTGCCCTGCATTATGGCTAGTCCATGAGCATCTGCACCTGGGTTTGTGATGGGAGTCCAACTTTCTATCTGGGTTTTACCTAGCTCTTTTTACACCCCAGGGCTTGGACCCCAAAGCAGAACTTGGTATAAAGTATTTTTTTACAATTTCAGCTATATCAAAGTACTTGAGTAAGTTATTAATCATAATCCACAGGCTTTGGTGGAATCTCCATAAAGGGATCTCAGACAGAACAGTTTTCTCCATCCTTAGCACCATCCTTACAGGAATTCTGTCCAAGACAGGGGCAGGAATCCTGCTGGATGCTATGAGGTGGTCTGCAGGATAGGAGCCATCTGCACTGAGGTTTCATGCCTTTGCAGCAGCTATAGTCTTTCAAAGGTTTGGGTCATCTGGGAAAATGGGAAGGTGTCTGGGGGGGGGTTTGCAGTGTGGATAATGAGTAGAGTCCCTTGTTCATACAAAGATTCAAGCCAGAATATATCTGAATATACAGGAGAATAGAATAAAATTGTGGGTTTCTGTCTGTTGAAAGTGCACCCACATGGGGGAATAGCAGCCCTACTGTGCTAGTGATAATGTAGGAGCAAAGCACCCAGGATGGCCTAAGGTTTAGGAAGGGTGCTGAATTTTGTAGGGAATGTGAGCTGGCTCTTGTAATTGGAACTCCTTTATTCATTTCATCTGGGAAAACGCATTAACATTTACTTTGTTCCCATTAGTGACCTTCAGTCTTTGTTTTTTGGGGTGTGTGTTTGAGTTACACTTCTTCCTTCAGTTCTGGGGAAGTCAGGAAGCTGCAGGCAGGAGGTGGATAAGAAAGGGCACAACCTCAGTACAGAGAGGGAGGGTGAAGGGAAACCTGGCATTACCACCTCAGTCAAGCAAGTTCCCATAGTCAAGTGGTATATGTTATTAAATATTATACATCATTGTTTTATTACTGCTAATTGTTTTTAGTGAAATCTCCAAATCTCCAACCTATTTTCTGGCCATAACTGGTGAATATTCCTCAATATGTGATGTTCCCTTGAAAAAGCTGGAAAGTACAGCCAAGAAGCTAAATGAACCACTTAGGCATTGCCTTCACCTTAAAATATGACACAGCAAAGGCATCATATTACCTTTCCTTTTGGGAATTGTGTCTCCCTGAGAATTTCCAACATCAATTCACTGGTCAATGCATTTGGACTTAAGAAAAAAGGGATAAGTGGTCCCATCCTTTGGTTTGGATCCTTTGGGTTAGTTAATTTACTCTGTTGGTTATAGAGTGTAAAGTCAACTTACAAGAAAAAAAATAAAGAACAAAAAGGACCTTCTGGAGTATCTGTAACATGAATTCAGTGTGTTTTTTTCCTTTCTCTTTCTGCCTTAAAGACCATGTAGTCTCCAGTTCTAAATGATTCCTGAAGCACTGGGATTACTAATTCAGCCCTGGGTTTTAAATCAATGGGAATTTTGCCTTCAGCTCCTTTGGTGAAGGACACGAAGTGAGGATGTGTCTACAAACATTCAGCCTAATCTAATAAAGAAAAGGAAGGCCTCATGGGTAGAAAAAGCAGCAACTATGTATTATGGGATAATACCCTGCCTTAGGATCAGTTGCAGAAATATTTTCTTCATTGTGTGCTGGCATTAAAGACATGAACTGCTTATGAGATTGCATGCCTGCACATAGAGTAAATGAAGGAGGTGTGTTCATGGCTGTATTTTGGATGTGCACAGCCAGGATCTGTACTACTGACTTCAGAGGAGTTGTACAGAGGATGAGAGAGAGAGAGAATGCATCCTTTGGGAATAATTTAAAATAGGTATGTGCATGAATCGTGGTTTGTGTGATTGCATGTCTGTATCTGAGGGATAAATTGGCCTATTTTTTCTTTTTTGAAAGCTTCTCTGCAAACTGTGAAGGTTTATACTCCTGTTAAAAAGTTCTGCTCATGTCCATGTTCTGTGTTCTGTCTGCAGCTTTATACAAAAGAAGGGGAACAAAGAAATACATACACAACTTTCCAGTAAAAATGCACCATTCCTGTGTTCTTCAGGATATCTAGGAGTGAATCAGGACTCACAGAAAAGTCCCTTTTATCCAACATCATCATCTGAGCTGTAAAAATGAGGCAGAACTTAAGTTTCACTGGCAATTTTAATCCACTTTTTAATTTTTTTCTTAGTGGTACAAGAAACGTATAGTTCATCTCTGAAGGAGGCTAGAAAATAGTAATTTCTTTTGGCTGTATTCTTCACAGTGGCTAAAACAATGGATACAATTTCCAGTTTCAAAACCAATTGGAATTTGCTGCTGATTTCTGTGAAGACAGGATTTCCTCCTCTGTGCTACACACTGGTTAGTTTTCTTTGTATGGTCACTTATTAGTGGAGCTCTCCTGTTTGTGAGTATGTGTGATATAAACACAAATGCATTTTTATTAGTGTGACAGTATTAGAAGGCTTCATAATAGCTATGTTATGTTAGGAACAGAACCTTGGAAGCATTTAATTTGTTTCCAAAACACAAGTTCACATTTCATTAGTGGTACTGTGCAGTCTATAAGGCTGGAAATGAGAGATTTGTAAGTCATGCTTTGGAACCAGAATTTCCATTGTCCTTTTCTGGTGTTTTTTTTTTTTTTTTGTTTGTTTGTTTGTTTGTTTTGTTTTGTTTTTGTTTTTTTTTTGTTTTGTTTTTNGCCACCATTTCTGCCATATGTGGCATGGAATGTAGCTTCAAAATATACCCTTACCAATTTTACAGCTGTGCACTTTTTATCTTTAGAAATGAGAAACTCTTTAGAATATCATGCCCTCATGTGACACCAATTCTGTATGTTTAGTAATAAACCAAATAAAATTTGATCTTGCTGATACTGCAAGATTTATTATACATAAGCTGGAGTGTATTCTGATCAGATTTTCCCTTGAGAAAACCTGCTAGGATGAAAATGTAATGAAATTCCACTGGAAGTGCATGTTTGTAGAGTTTTCCAGTGGAAAAAGAGGAATTTGAAGTTTGTTTTTCTTTAGTGTACACTGTATAACAGTCTATGTGTTCCACTTTTGGAAGTACACATGCATGCACATGGTAAATCTGACATTTGTGTTCCAAAAATCTCTATAGTGGGGAAGGATGTTAATATTTGTTTTCTTATTTACTAAGGATGAAAAATGATGTGGAGTACATTAAAAATAAGAAATCTTATTAATTAAGTGGGTTAAAACTTATGGTTGTGGTGTTGTGCCTGTAGAGCATAGAAAATAGGAGGGGGAGCAAAACATGACTGGCAAGCTTGGAGTGTGGGCCATGATGCTCTTGCATTACTTTGGAGCATTTAGATTTGGAGGATAATGTGGAAACAGAATACAGTGTATTATCCTGGATGTAGAAATCCTGGAATATGTTCTTGGTTCGCACAAAAGGTAACAGATATTGTAGAAAACCTGTGTGTACCTCTGTGTAAGGATAAGGCAGCAGAGAACCATGCTGGGGAAATTCTCACTGTTCTGTGCAGATGGACTGTGGGATTTGCTGATCCAAAAAAAAAGAACAAGCTAAGGACATGGTGAGAGAATTGCCCTGGGCTCATCAGTTATTTGGACTTAACAGTAGATTGTGTTTTCTATGTCCCATAATTCTTGCAAAAATGATTTGTTGTTACACTCTGCATTGCCTACTCACATTTTAAATGCAAATAACATTTTTCATCACTAAGGGTGTTGTTAAACTCTTGCCATTTTCATTCATTAGCCCTTCCTCTTCCCCATATGTTGGAGTTTCACATTCTTTTTTTTGGATACTCTTGTTAGGGAAGAGGTGTAATATTCGACAGGCAAATGGTCAAGCTTGTCTCTGCTGCAGGTGGTGTTTTGCCAAGAAGTGGTAGACAGATTTACAAAACAGGGAAATGCAACATAACAGCACTCCCTTACATTTTAACTTACATTGAAATTGATCAGTACTGATGCCTCTGCAAGATATTTTTGTTCTGCATTTTGAAATACTGTTAGATTTTGCTTACAAGGAAATTGCTCCAGTGAAATTAAATGATGCCATGAAATACAGTTTCTGAATCTACTTCCGTAGTATAATGTGTATAATAAAATGTGTCTGCCTGTAGCAGTACATAGACTCCATAGACTTTAATTCTGCAGGTTGAGAATCAGCTTTCTTAGGCCTGGGCCATCTTAGGACATACCCTGATAGGATAGATATAAGTATAGTCTATCCTTTTCAGGTCAATTGTTTCCTTGTGACAACTGATTTTAAAGGGAAAATGAGGGTTTTTTGATTATTTTTTGCTTACAATGAGACATTTACTGTAAATCTTAACAAGAGTACCCTGATGTCTTGTTTCTGTATTACTCAGTTTCCTTCTAATTTACACACAGAATTTCTTTATTCTGTTAGTTTTGTTCTTGTTGCTTCTGAGGCTGAGATTTGTGTTCAGTGGCTGTATCTGACGTTCTTCCCTGTCCTCTCTTGCTCTCTCTTTTCCAAGCTAAACTAGCCAAACTCTTTTAGGCTTGAGAGACAATTCCTCTGACCATTGTGACTGGGATCATCAGGCCCTCTCCCAGCTGGAATCCACCTTTCCTGGGCTTGACTGAACAGAAAGGTAGGTGGTGGTGCTCCAGGGCTCGAAGAGCTCCACAGGAGGACTTTTTGAAGTCTTCTATGCTGACATTAAGCTGACACTGATCATTTTCCTTGCTGGAAATTTTAAAAATTCAAGTACTTTGAGTAATACCCTGTGCTCTCCCTCTGGCTGCATCAGATTATGTCATTGCCTCTGTTGTACATAATCCATCTACCCTAAGTATTTATCCTGAGAGGCAAGTGTACCTTTATAATCAGAGGGGAGAAAGACATTTCTGTGTGGCCATTCAGAGATGCTTGTACAATTTCTGTTATTTAGTTTATATGTTGTTTATATGTCTGTTAAAATGTTCAACTTCATGTCCTTAATTTTGCTAACCTCCTAATTCCTAGATTGTTGGTGATGATGTTTAAGATTGCCAATAGTATTTGATAGGTCCCATGGCTGGTCACCTCTTACAAAACTCCTTTATCCTAAAGTTTTCTTTTCACCATTGTTCCTCATATACCCTGTAAGCTATATATGTTACTCCATGTAGTAACTCTTTTACAAATTGCCAACCTTTGCTGCTTAACTAATAGTTTACCATGTTCATCTCATTCAGATTCTTTACTGAATGACATGTTGACTTGGTCTAGATAATTAATTGAAAAATTCAGATGGCTTATTGAAAGAAAGAGTGAAGTTAGCTGTGTGCAATCAAATTCTGGTAGATCCCAATTGCTTTCTCCCATTTTCCAAGCACAGATGAAGTTTATGAAGTTTTCTGTTCTGTATTTGTTTAAAACTTAGTATATTATTGAAGTTGAGACTCTGACTGGCTGACCAGTGGGAGACACTTCTCCTGTTTTCTTCCTTAAATATAAACAATGTTCAATTTGTTCTTCCTAAGCACATCTTAAGATAGAGACTGTCTTTACCACCACAAGATCTTTGGAGTTTCAGCTCTGCTCCACTTGTACTATTTCCTTTTTTTTTCCTTTAACCATCTTACACTTCATGGCATTGTCATTATTCTGTTGAAATGTGAATCAAGTATTAATTTAATTACAGAGCTATATTTAGAGGATCTTTGATTATAGTGTCATTTTCAGTACTGTGTGATGGACTTCCTTTTTTAATTTATTAATACATTTAATGATAATTTGAAGGAATTGCAAACTCTTGAACTCTAGTTTTCTCAAATGTTTTAAAATTTGATCTTTTACAATAAACAACTTAATTAATTTGATTTAAAGTGAGTTGGCTGGTGATCATTCAAATCAAATTTTACCAGCTCTGATGTGGAAAACCTAATAGGAAAAAAACCCCTCAATTACAGTAGTATTGGTTTATTGGCTGCCTGGTGAAGATACACCCATCATTCATGTGCTGAAGTAGCCAGAACTGACAGCAATCACTAATATGTTTTTCTGCCTATGGAAAGTTCCTGACATATCTTTCCCCCATGTAACACTGTAGAGCTGTGCCTGCAATCCTGCCTGGTATCCCAGATCAAACTCTAACTCTAACCCATTAGAATCTTTCTGTTCAAGACTGATTTTGATCTTTTTTTTTTCCTGAAGTCTGTCACATCATTAGTAGGCAAAACTACTGCACAGTCATGAACATTATTTTATTTTACTTGAATTCTTAAAAATAAGTATCTTTTCAAAGCTGTGTTTTTGTCACGGCTGCAATTTTATCATGTCTCTGTTGTTCCTTGGAGATCCATTTTATCATGATCTCTGCAGTTGGTTTCAGTGTCAGATAAATCTTATTGCATGTAACAAGTGATTCTTTAGTCTTTTCAACAGCAGTTACGTTTAGCACCAGATGTAACCAGAAGGTAACAGTTCTCTGCTTTTTTTCCATGGATATTGCTGTGAAGATACTGAACAGCAGCCCAGGATATCTAGATTCAGTTTATAGCTTTGTAGAAATATTTCTCAAATGTTCTTGTGCAAATCGTTTTTTTGATGCCTCTTTGCCAAGTAGAATGAAGGAAAAAATGTCCCCCAGTGTCCAAAGGCACTTCCAGGGGGTATATTTATCAATGCTTGGCAAGGGCTCAAGTAATTTAATAGTAAGCACAGTAGAAATAGTGACTGAATGGTTCAGTCCTCAGAAGAGCAGTTAATACATTACTAGATATTTGTGTTTTTTTTTCAAACATGGAAGCTTAGAAAGATTTTAAAATACACCAACCATTTTGTAGAATAAATGCTGTCCATTCCTTTCCCAATATTTTTTTGGAGCTCTGGGCTTATTTTCAGATAAATACGTGCCACTATTCAAAAATTTTAAATTTATATTGATTTTTGTAAAAGGGAATCATTGTCACATAGAAAAAAGGTTTTGTTAATAATTTGTTTTATGAGATCCCACTTTTTGAATGATGCTCTCATTACTATTTATTAATTTAGCAAAAGATTGCTTGCTTTTGTATTTTGCCATATAGTTGAAGGAAACTACCATATTTTGGGCATTCCTTCTGAGAATTCTCAGAGCTTTGTTTCTACACTCCAAGTTTAGGATGTGTGATTTGCCATTTGAAAATGAGGTTGCCTGTGCTTTTTGCACATAAGCACACTATCTTTTCTCAAGTAAAAGCATTAAAATAATGAATCTCTGATTCAAATAGCTGTCATTTTCCTATAGTTAGAATAGTGAATTCACCCAAGACCCCAAATCATAACAATTATTAAAAATAGAGATGATACAAAAGCAGTAATGGATGATGATAGAAAAGTAAGACTGCAGAAAAAGGCTCTGAAAGAACTGTGTTAAATGGAAGACTCGGGAGATTTACAGACTATAAATAATTGCAGAGATAATAGTATAAATGAAAGAAGGGAATTACCCACATTCTCAGAAGAAAGAAAGACAAGGTGCAGTGGCCTGAAGCTGAAACAAGAAAATCTTAAGTCATAGGAGAATGTTTCTTACAATGAGAGTAATTGTGCAGTGAAGTGAGGGCAGTGCAGTGGCACTGCAGATGGGTTACTGGGGCCATGAGCATTCCTGCAAAGTGGAGCTGGGCAGATGAGGTGACGTAGATGAGCTTCTCCAGCTGCTAGTTATTTCAAGAGCTTACAGAAGTCAATCTATTTCTCTACATCATCTTTATAAATCCTTCTACAGCTGCCAGTCACATTGTGCCAATGGGCTATCGTGATGAAATGCATCTTTGCAGCCCGGATCATGAACCTCAGTGGCTTCAGTGAGATAAGGGTCTATCTTGTCTCATTTTCTATTGAAATTTAGTGTGCTTTCTGCTCTGGTTTTCCCAGCAGTCCCCATCTTTCTCTCACTGTTGTTCCCTCAGTGAGTAAGTTCTCATTATCATCTTCATTGTCATGTTCAAGTGCACTGCAGTGCTTATCTATTGTGCAAGCATCAGCAGAAGCATGCAAGAAAGGTCCAGTGTGACCCTAACCTGACTCTGCTTCTTACATATCTCACTCCATTTGTTGCTGTGCTAGTGGCACCATCTATTCCTGACTAATTCCAGCAGGTGAATACAGCTATGAGGCTTATCTAGGCTCTATTTGGGTTATTTGGAGAAAAAAAAAAAAATGAGTCAAGGTCTACTTGCATTTGGCTTGGATATAGAAGAAGCCCTTGTGGTGTTAACACAGTCCAGGGAAAAACACACACACAAAAAAATCTTGGGAAAATTCCCAATCCCTTTTCCACTCCTATTAGGAATTAGGAATTCTAGGTCCTCATTAGGGCAAACTGCCAAGAAAACCCACCCCCATTTTATCTTTGGTGGTTTTGTTAGGTAGTCATTCCTGTGGTGATGCCATGCACTGGTCTCCAGGCTGCCCATGGTTTCAACAACTGGTACTTGATAGTTTGCCCTTGTTCATGGTTGTTACATGGCTCTGAGCAAGTAACAAGCAATGAGACTTCCTGCTTTTAATCTGAAAGTTAGCTCAGAAATGGTATTAGGCCCCAAATAAGCAGCACCAGCGAGAAATTACAGCCTGGGAACATGACTGTTTAACTGCAAAATGGGAATGTGGCCAGGCTTGGTGCTGCCTGCTGCTTTTCAGCTGGAGTTAGAAGGCCCATCTGCAGGGTTAAGATCAGAGCAAGATTCAGCCCTTTGTCAGCAGGCTTTAAGTGGCTGAAGGATCTACTCTTTCATATTTATTTTGCAGGGAGGGCGTTCTTTGGTACCTCCTGGCAGGCTGTGCTCCACAGATCATCAATAATTTAAGCTTTGTGACAGTTCTGTGAAGGAACTCGTGCACATGATCCTGAGGGACAGCCACATGACTGGTTCAGCAGGAAGGCAATTGCCATGTTAAGCTGCCCTGGTTGTTTATCCACTTCTTGCTGCCTCACTGCGCCATGGAGTCCTTAGCACTCTTTTATTTGTTCTCACTTCTCAGTGCAGTTGCTGTCTCAGAAGTTGGTTCTGGCCTAGTGAACCCCAGGAGCAGTGAATCTGAGGGAGAAAGCTTTGGGTTTGAAAAAGTGTTGGCATCTCAATCTTCCCAGGCATCCTGAGGCTTGTCATGCAGGGGCGTCTCTTTTTCAGGGCCTCCCTGAAAATGTTTGGTGTACACACTGGGCTCCTTACAAACCCTCCCTGGATAGTGAAGTGCTGAATTTCTTCTGTGCCAAATCTTCCTAACTGAGATCCCATCTCATCCTTTTTAAGGAAATGTTGATGTATTTTCTGTGCAGTTTTAGATGTGTTTTCCCTCATTCCAGTTCAATTTGAATCCAGATTCTTCGTTACGGTCAACACATATGTGCTTTACATTGGGGTACAGATTCTATATTTGGACCTTAAATAGAAGCATCTTCCTATTCACTCTGAAAATTAAGGATTTTTTTTTATGTAGTCAAACTGCAGGCCTCTGGTTCAGTTGATGTGTCTGGTTTTCTGCTTTCCAGCCCTGTGTAGCTGTGGGCCAAAAGAGTTCTCAGAGCAGCATCTTGCCAAAGGCACACCTGGCAGCTGCCTGGGTATAGCTAGCTGCTATATTTCTGATTTTAGTATGGCTATAAATGAAGCAACAAGTCTTCTTCCCAGGCTCCAGTTTTGGCTAAGGGTGTTGTATTATTTAGCTTTGCATTAGCAGCTGGGGAAGTGCTTATATGGTTGCTTAACTAATTAGTTTCACTTTTATTTTTGAAGAGTTTACTAATAAGAGTTCAGTCCATTATTTTAACAAAAAGCATTTGTAATATCCATTAATTCAAATGGTCTGTCAAGTGTTGCAAACATGTTGGTGAGCAACTGCATCTCTGCCTGCATGANTTCTATACTATTATATACTATAATCTTATATGCTATACTATATTAATTAATCTTACTATACAATTTTATAGCTGTTTGCATAATTTTTAATTATTAATAATAATTAATACTAATCACATAATAAATAAAATCTTAATGTCTTCACTGAATTTTTTAAGGCTTCCAGTGAGACTTTTATCAGACTTGGGGGTGAGCAAAGGCTGATGTTAATATTTGCCTTTGTAAACTTATATCTAGCTAAGTGCAGCTGGTGGCAAGTAATGCAATAGAGACCTATGGAAAAACTGGGCTAGAACTGCTCCTCCAAAGCCTTCTGATCTAACTCCTGCCTCTAAAGTAGGCTGATACTCCTGGAAACCCATAGGTTGCTCTTAAAAAGCATGTCTTAACATGTTTTTAAAACCTTCCAACAATTGACACTCCAGGTCTTTTTTCTGCAGCAGCAGGACATTATTGGCTCCTTAGTTTGTTATCTACAGTTTTCCACCTGACATTTAAGGTGCACTAAGCCTTATAGAGAGGAAGTTAACTGTGCTAAGGATGCAATGTTTGTGTTACTTTTTGGACAAGATTGAGAGACTGTGAGGGTATCTTTGTAAATTCAAATGACATAGTTTGATTCCTGGTTAAATAAGCCAGATGCTTACAGCATGCCTCTCTGATGATGTATGAAGAAATTTTCAAGGGCACTTTAGCAGAGGTAAAAACTTAAATTACAGCTGTCTTGTGTGCCAGAAGCAGTCCTAGGAATATACACAAATTTGCCAGATAAATTGATATGAATATGATTTGGCAAAAGCTCACACCAGAAGTCAAAAGGACCTGAGTCCTTTGAATAAAATGCTCAGTGTACACACTGCCAACTGGGCTCCTTACTCGTAGCAGTCGTGACGCAGGTGGGTGATGAAATCCACCCTTGGCTAGCCAGAGGGCAGGAAGCAGAGAGCAGGATGGCAGCCAGCAGCTTGCTCCCTTTCCCATGTGCAGCCTTTCCCTCTTCAGCCTCCAATTCTGGTGAAAGGGAATGAGCCAGACCCCTCTTGGGCTCATGTCCCAGCCCTCTGCTTTTCCAAGGCAAAGTTTTCCATGACATGGTGCTTTTGCACTCGCGGATTGCAAAGCAGGAATGAAGTCAGGTGACATCTACCCCTGTACTAGAGGCCTCTGCAAGCTCCAGACATTTATTTTGAAGTGGTTGATTCATGTGGTAGCAGATAGAGTTCTGTTCTGCAATTCCTCACTGCACTGGAGCTGGCAGTATGTAAACATCTCCCTTCCCACTCAGTCCCACCTTTTCCATTCAGTAGCTCCAACGTGTTCGTGCGGAAAAGCGAGTTTTCTGTCACTGAAACATGAACATCTCAAAACTCTGTTTGCAGGAGCAATGTGGTAAAACAGCATTCATGGCCAAATTCACTTCTCCCCTGTTCTCATTTCTAGAGGTGAACTTCACACCTCTGATTTGAAAGGTCAGATTAGGTAAGTGTTTATAGAGTTTGCCTCACTGGAAGGATGAGGTTGTTGTCTTTACTGGTAATGTCAGAAGTAAAAACTTATTTGAGCACTTGCTGATGTAGAATTTATTGTTTCTTTACGCTCATGTTTGTTAGATGGCTCGACATAAAAGGTGTAACATTCTACTTCCACCTAAATTCCTTGACTTGAATAGTTATCAGCAGCAGAATTGCACAGGAGAGCACATGTTATGGGAACAATACCTCCATTATTACCTACTAACCCTGTAATCTAATTTGAGTTTAAAGGAAGACCTACATATTAATATCCAGTACAGTAGGATAGCTGAATGCTTTTTTGTAATACAGAAACACTGATCTCTGACAGAAAATCAGAGCTTTATTGTTTCAGGTATTTATGTTTCAGTGTTATTTACTTTGCAATTTTTAACTGGTACAAGATTTCAGTTGAATTGATATTTATCTCCTTAGGCTTTATTTTATTTAGTTTCAGTTTGTTTGTTTTGTTGTTTAAATGTTAAAAAGTTTGAAAAACATGATGCTGAAAAGGCTTTGTTAATTAAGGAGTCATTCCTTATTTGGAACCAAATTTGTGTCTCGAAACACTGAGGACACAAAGGAGCCTTAATTTTCTCATCATGGCCTAGATTAAGGATAATGTTGTAACTGCAGTGATCAGTCATGGCCTATATCAGAAGCTCACAGGCTCTGATGTATTTCCCATCAGGGCAGGGATGGGAGCTGGGATGCTCTGTTACCTCAGCTTTACAGGCTGAGGGAGCCCAAAGCACCAGAGATTCAATAACCTTTCCCAATGTCGTGGCAGGACCTCTGTGACAGAATAAAGAGTTTGGATAGGAGCAGTTAAGGTTCTCTATCTCTGAGTGGTACAGCTAGAGCCCTGTAAAGAGCTGGTCCATGCTCCTATGTGGACTCCATTATCTGCATTGCATATTAAAAACATGCCCACAAACTATTTTTTTTTCTAATGCACTATGCTGCACTGGTGTAACGTGTAACAAAGTTACATTAGCAGGAATTTCTCACCATCAAATGCAGCTAAACTGCAAATCTTGCAAGAATGCTTCTACTTACATGTAAGCCCAGTCTTGTCCTCCTTGGAGGTGATGGAAATGCCTCAATTTATATAGTGGGTTCTTCACTGTGCTTAGATTTCCCTCTGTTCCTGTCGAAGACATCTCCTAGGGGCATATTTAAGTGAGTCAGGGTAAAGATCCCTAAGGGGAGTTTAAAGTATCACGTTTAGCTTGCTGGTTTTAACTCTCACTACGAGCACTTGTGTTCCTGGATCACGTAGGCAGTTTAAAAACACTCCTTGCTCATTCTTATGCAAATTTGAATGCTGGTCCTCCAGCCAGATCTCAGTTATGTGTACAGTGTGGCAGCTGGTACTTGCTCCCATTCCCAGGGGCGAAAAATATTGATTGTGTATTTTTTGCAATTGGATTTTGGGTAACTGAGCTGTTTCCTTCAGTGCAGGCAAACTGCATTCAGCCATTAACTACCTTAGCTTAATTAAATAAATTGAAAGTTTCTGCTTTCACTGTGCTAGTTGGTAGGCTTAAATACATATATTTTGGTGCCAATAGAGTTTTTCTAGCTGTTTAATAACACATAAATAATGGTACCTTTTTAAATAGAAGTTTGTTTTCACAGTATCAAGCTTGTGAATCATGTGTCCTAATTCCAATTTAAAAAAGGTATTATGAATGCCAAGAGGGCTGCAAGATACATGATGGCAAATTATACAGAGAATTAAAAAAAATAAAGCAAGTGCTTGTAACCAATTATGTGGGAAATTAAGTCCTAACTGGCCTTTCTTAAAATCAGGTAGCTGTTGCACAGTAAAGGCACAGAATCATAACTTAGTCAGAAAAAAATCTCTGATTTATTTTTGAGATACTACATGTGTTAGTTGTACAGGCTTACTTCTCAAAGGAAATTTCAACATTCATCTAGCATGCAGATATTTGCCAGACACACCTAAGTTGTCAGAATAGCTGCCTAACATACACGGTGTGCCTATTCCCCACTTGAAATACCACATTTTGATTTCTGCCTAACTTGCACAATAGTAGGCCTATTTCTCCCTCCCATTCCTGTCCTGACTTTTAGATTACTTGTTCCTGCTGGAAGTGCTCTCTAACGTTTAATTATGGCTGTCATTTTCTCTCTATACTTAGTACAGTCTGTTACTCTTCTGCATAGACAGAGAATAGTTGCTTGCTTTTCTGCTTCTTTTTCTACACTTATTTTGTGCTCTCTTTGCATAACCTTACATGTTTCCAGGTATATGAAGCTTTAGGGATCCAGCTTTGTCAATAGGTCTTAGAGAGGAGAGAAAAACAGGAGAGGAGGGAGTGAAAGAACTGAGTTAGGTTCCAGTTTTATTAATAAAATAATGCAAGTAGTAAAAAAACTTGCTTCTGTGTCAGTGGTGCTGTGGTAAATAATTGCAATGCCCTAGCTGAAGTGTGCAGTAAGAACTGGGTGAAAGCAATGATGGCCAAGTTAGAAAATATATTAGCATTTATTTATGTTGAGCTGTTATTGAAGTAATGTGAAATAAAACACTTATTTACTGTATTACATGATCATAATTTGTATAGGTTTCTTGATGTCTTTTAAAAAAGCTTAACTGAACAGGACTTTAATGATGCACGGTTTCTTGAATTAAAAAAAAAAAAAAAAAAAAAGGCCAAAATTTAGGTTTGTTTTATGGCCAATATTTAGGTTTGCTATGCAAGACAAAGCAGTTACAAACTGGAAGACACATTACAGTGCCTTGTATGTGTTGCAAAACAATGGTAATTAGGGAAATATTCCTCCAACCACATGGAAATGGGTGGTCCCTGCAGCAAGGAACAGCCAAGTCTGTCCTATGATTTATTAGGGGCAGACAATGCCAGAAGATGACTGTATAGCTTGTCTAATGCAGAAGGTTCCCATTGCCTCAGCTGGAAAGGATAGGTGAAGCACATGGCAGGTGTGTTGAAATGTAAAACAGAGGCTTTGCACCTACTGAGATCTTGTGTGGAGAAGCTGTAGCCTGCAGTGTGATGACACAGGGAATGCATAGCTGTGGCTGGGCTGAGCTCATGCACCAATGCCCTCTGCATGTGTGTGCTCAGCCTCCTGGACCCCAGCCAGCTCCAGTTCAGGAGCATGTTTGTGAAGCCCAGCCCAAATCACTCAGCCTGTGCATATAGCTTATTAGCCTGGGCGCAGTGTCACCCTAGCAAGGTCACAAGGGCTTTCAGCTCACTGCTGGCTGAGGGCCCATTAGATTGGTGTGCCAGCACAGGGAGCTCCTGTGTACTTTCTGTAGCTCATTTGTCCACATCCCATAACAGCTTACGAGAATAAGCAGTAACACAGAGGTTAGGAAAAATTAGTAGAATGCTCTGGAGCTCTTGGACACAACTATTTTTATTAGGTGAGGTTGTCTATTACATGTAGACTGGGTCATTCATATCCTTTTAAAGGCCGTGGAAAGGAAGGTTAAAGGCTTTTACTTAAAGGCAGGCTAACACACACGTAAAGTACTGCTATGCCAGCCTTTTCCTGTGTAGGGCTTGCAAGTACACCTGACCTGCAGGACAGCTTTATCCACTCTCAAGTCACTGGCTGCTCCTGCAGTGCCTGAGTGCTCCTCCCTGCTGGACCCCTGGGCACTGAGAATTTAAGATTTTCTGTGCTGACCCACGTGGGCCTGATTTTCTGAGTCTGGAGGATTTTAGCCTGCTAGTGGCTGTGGATTTCTTCCCAAGGGAGGATTCCCCAGGAGAATCTTTTCTCAGAACAATTTTAGTAAATAACTGTTCTTCCTCAAAATAATCCTGTGCTTCTGTGTGTTTGTGTTTCTCTGGTCCCACCAATGGGACTGGA
Source organism: Aegithalos caudatus (assembly GCA_013389925.1). Taxonomy (NCBI): domain Eukaryota; kingdom Metazoa; phylum Chordata; class Aves; order Passeriformes; family Aegithalidae; genus Aegithalos; species Aegithalos caudatus. The sequence continues at coordinate 6,256 of WEIU01020654.1, read as the reverse complement.
GAGGTGTCATTCCTATTCACCAATCATGGTAAGTCTGTATTGGAACACCTTACAAAAAGTTGTAAGAATTAGATAATAAAGCCTACTTCATGCTATTTGCTTTCTGAAATATTTGGAGTCTCTTGTGTCAAATAGCAACAGAACCCCAAGAAAACATTGCATTTGACCTGAGGCCTGGGAGAAGGCTTCCAAAATTGAGTGATGGCACTGGGATTATGGGTGTGTAGTTTGAATAGAAATGTGTAATACCACAGGGTGGAAAACTTAGAGTTTAAGGTCTTAGAATATAGTAATATATATGCAAAGCAAGATGGAGGATTTAAGACATAGGCAAAGTCCTCCTTCTTCACCTTCTTCTTCGTGGGTTTGGGTGGTATTTTGTAATTGGATAAAAAGTCCGCATTGCGACCACAGGTGTTTGGTTATTGGGTTAACAGTAAAAATAATATAGGTGTCATTTCATAATTGGACAGTTCATCCTTAAAAGGCCTTGTAGAGAGAGATCTACAGCTCTATTTTTTCTTTGTTAGCTAGAAGTGCTGTAGAATTAACAGCCTGTGAGACTGTAACATTGATAGGAATTAATAAACATCTGAGTCTGAACATGAAATACCGTCTCACGCATTTAATCCAGACTCTGGCAAAGAGAAGATAAAAGCAACACCTCCCCATGGCTTCCTGTTGCAAGCATGAGGTTGGTGCAGCCACATGGAGAACTGAGCTGAGGGACCACCTGGATAAACCCCAGTCATTTCCCTGTTACTGGCACTCAGTTTCCAAGTTCCAGCTCCTCTGAGTGGCCACAGGCACAGGAGGGAAAGCAGCTGTAGGCAGGGAGAAGGGGGTGAAACCACTCAATTTTCACTCTACTACCTGGACAGCTGCCCTGCACATCACCTACCACTCTTGAAGTGTGCCTGTATGGCCTAACATCAAATTACACCCCTCCTGAGACACATCACAGCCCTGGTGTTGTGGACACTGCTTCTGAGTTCCAGTCTGCCTTGCTTTGCAAGAAGTAGGAATAACTGGAATCAAAACTTAAGTGCCACTACAGTTTATCCTAAAAATATCTGTGTAGTGTTTCTTCATTTTGTTTTGTTTTATATTTTTCTCTTGTATAAATGCTTACTTTTATTAAACAGATGCAGGTTGGGTTTGTTTTTTTTTTTGCCTGATGTTACTTTGATGAAGTCCTGAAAGCTGTATTAGGCCCATCACAGGAACTGAATTTTGAGTAACGTGGTCACTCTCTTTCACAAGACAGTGAAATCTTTTGTAGGGAAATGACCTTAATATTTCCCAGATGTAGTAGCAGGGAAGGTTTGGGTTTTTTTAACAGATCATCTTAAAAAAATTAAAAAGTAGAGTGTATCAGAGAATCAACTTTTAAGACATGTTTTTGCAGAAGAGAGTAGAAGACTCACAAATGGGAAGCAGCTCCACACTTTGCTGCTTTCATGAGTCACCAGTGCCTTTTCTCAAAGTCTTGTGCTTTGGCAAATACTGATTGGTGGAAGTTGAAGATGAGGAAGTATAAAATAATGTGATTTTATTTTGATGGATGATCTGTCAAAAGCAGGCACAGCCTTAATGACAAACTCTGATCGTGGTATCTTAGCTGGGAAATAAAGTTTATTCTTCAGTGTAAGATAATATACTGAACATGCTATGATAGGCATTTTAGGCACTGTGTATGGTTACTGTCACAACTATGCTGTGGAATAGTATTTAGTTCTTCAGTAGGAAGTATCCCTTGAGGAACAGAGGTGAAGCAAGACTAGAATTCACATAATTTTAAGTTACACATTTTTCTATAAATAGAGTGCCTATTAAAATGAAAAAATAGAGCACCTATTAAATCTGCCATGGATTTCAGAGGGAACTGAAGTGGGTCATAGGTCTGCATAGAAACTCAAAAAAATAATGAAATGTTATGTATGGAAGTGCCTGCACCATGTCCCAGATTCTTTGTCAGGTTTTGTGCTGTTCTTTTTCCATGTAGATTTGAGTTCCTGCAGTGATGCTTGATCTCCTAGTGTTCATATTTATAATGTCTTTCAACAAAAAGGTATGATTAGTCTTGTGTTCTGGATATTGGCTTGTCTCTGGGGGTGACTTTTTTCAGCTCTTATTATTTATGTCTTACCCACAAGCACAGAAGTTGCCTTGTATCACTGGGGTGCAGTGAAGGTGGTGAGGGACACACTTGAGTTCTCTCAAATGATGTTTACAACTTCCGAATTATCAAGGTTTTTTTGGTTGCCAGTGAAGTGTAGGAATGCCAAGGAGAGATGGAGGACTTGTACCTACACCTGCATCAGCAGAGGAGGAATGAGATTAGCAGCTGACCACAGTAACTAAGGTACTGAATAAAACAAAGAGCCAGATGTTGACACACACCAACACCAGATTTCCATCACTTTTCATGGGTTACACTCTGTTAGAAGCATCTTTTACAGAGAAAAACTTGATGTCCAGTTTTGTACAGAGTCTGGTTTTGCTGCTCACTTAGGTGACTTTTTATCATTACACCTGGATCAATGAATCACCCATAAATAATTTGTGCTGCAACCAGCTGCATGGATTCTGTTTCTTGTACATACAGCCCACAAGCAAACTAAAATGGATTGAGGTTTGGAACACTGACATATTCTCCACTGTCTAAGAATGTTCCATTTTGGTTAAGACTATTAGAAGTCATGAAAGCCTGTTATAAAATCTGAAAATACTCTAGCTTCTGTTGAATTTTTTAAATTGACACAGTAGTGGTGATTACATAAAGATGTGACCGCTGTGGGAGCTTAGTTGAAAAGGTCTATTTATAATAATAATTATCAAAGTAATATATGCCTAAAATTTCAGATTGCCAAAAGGCCTCCAAAGAAAAATCAGTATTTTTGAAATATTGCCTGGGTTATAGTATTGTAAACATAAAGGCAAGAGCAACATTAAATACACATAAAAAGTGTAAAATCATATTGCTTGGCATTGCATATCAGATTATTGATTCCAGTCATCATCATCAGTTATAATAGTTATTATAATTTTAAAGGACAGCTCTCTTGTCTGCATCTAACCAACTGTGCAACAGGACCACATCACAGAGCAAATTCCTTCTATGAGTGATCAATCCATTTATGCCCGTAATCGATATTTTATTGTCCTTGTCTTACTTTTTGTGTGAACAATTTTCTTTTATCTCTACTGAATAGCAGACACATGTTGATGTTAAATACATTGGTAGGAGAAAAATAAATGTAAAGCAACCTATCTTGAGTGCTGTTGTATCCAGATATGAATGTATGTGGGGTCTATTTCAGTCATACCTGATGCCACTGGCAGAATTTTAGCAATTTGTGAAATCTCTCACCCAAATCCTGAGCTTTAGGCTGTATTCAACAGAGGAGCCAAGAGGCTTGCAGAACACTGACCCTCTCATCAACCCTTGAAAGTGTTCATGAACACAAAAATATGAAATATTCTCTCATTCAGATTTTTCAGTTCACAATCTTTTCCTTTGCTGTAGTCAGTTTCCCAGTGATTTTTAATGGCTCAGAAGCAGTGGATATTTTAGCAAAGCTCATCCGTAGGCCAGTTGTGCCAGACATTCCAGTTGGTTTCTCTAACCATAGAAATGTGATAGACTAGGTGAAAATTTGGAAAACTAATGATACAAACAAATCAAAGGAAGCTCTCCTTTGTGTTTGAAGATGCAGTGTGCTACCTGCTTGGCAGTGTGTAGCCTGTTATTTGATGGCTTAACTTAATTAAACTTTGAAATCTCCTGTATCCCATTTTTCAGTTCTGTGTAATTTTTAATCTTGCTAATCTCTGACAAGTGGAATTTTGCAGAGTTCACTGCAGTGTAGGTTTTCTCTTTGCTCACAGAGGATATAGGTCATTTTCTCATGGCAGTTATATCACTTCTGCTGATCCAGGGAGTCAAGGCCTTCCCTCTAAACCACTGCTCCATGTCCTGAGGTCAGTGGGAATGGCAAAGAGGTTGGGAGGGGATCAGCTGGGATACATCCTGATTGCAGGGATGTTCTATCATACCATATGGCATCATGGTTAGCAGTTAAAAATGAGGGAAAAGAGGGAGATTCAGGGACACTTCCACTCATGGTATTTGTCATCCCAAACAGGTGCCAAGGCTCTGCACTGGGCATGTGCCTGGTGATGGGGAGTAGTGAGTAAATTCCTTTTCTTGCCTTGCTTCCAGATGCAGCTTTTACTTTTTGTACTTAACTGACTTTATCTCAACCCAGGTGCTTTTTCGGCCTCTTTTTATCCCATCTCCTGCTGAGGAGGGGGACTGAGGGAACAACACTAAGGGTGGATGTCTGGCAGCCAGCTGTTGTCAGTGCACCATCATCTTATCTAAGACTGGACTTTAAAATGAGACCAACATGACCAATATGAAAAAACAGGTTTGGCACACTTCATTATGCAAGATCATATTTCTGATGTAGGTCCTCAGGCATTAGGGTTACTTTTATTCACTCAGTCATTACATGACTAGGTCATTTTCAATGCAAAGCCCATCTGCATAGCCTGGATTTAAAAAGAAATGCTACTTTTTAAAAATAAAAGATTAAGGATTTGACATACATTTAAGACAGTACTGTTCAGGCTTTCCATGGATCATGTCTTCACAGGGATTCAAAGGCCCAGGAACTGTTGATACAGTTGATAATCAGGATGGTTGCTCACTCTGCTACCGGCAGAAGAGATTATGTCCGTGTGAAATGCAGCTTCAGATGATATTTCCTGCAAAGGGAACTGTGAAATGATGGTTGTTCCTATAGGGAACCTGTGGAAGTCTATGAGAAGGGCATGGGGATTCATAGAGAAGGAAAAATTAATTTGATGTACGAATAGTTTCTTTAGTTTGTTGCAGGGAGGACAATACGTGAGAAAGTGAAGTAAAATATTGGTGAATGTTATGAATAAATGTAAGTCTCCAGACAGCCCTTTCTTTGACAGTACAGTCCTGATTCTCTCAACCATATAAAATTATAATTAGTCATGTCCCTAACTCAGCACAGCTTGCTGAATAGGCTGTTTATATAAGATCCCTGTAGCAGACTTAGGAGTCACGGCATAGGAAATGAATGCTCGTATAAAAAAAATCAAACAGATTTTCCCATAAGAAGCTGTAGCACTGCTGAAGTCTTGGGCTCAAAACCAGCTCTATAAAGATAAAAGAGTCATGTGCTGTTTCAAGCTACAACCTGAAGAATTTCTGCAGGTGAATCTGGTGTTTGTGCACACTGCACAAAAGCTACTGCATCCACTACACGATGCAGCAGGG
>WEIU01020653.1:110895-129961 GCA_013389925.1 Aegithalos caudatus | reverse complement strand
AAAGGCAGCTTAATAAAGCATAAACAAAGGCACAATGTGAAAACAAAGGAAAACAAAAGATTTATTCTCTATCTCCCATCAGCAGGGGATGTCCAACCACTTCTTAGGAAGCTGGACTTCAGTGCATGTAGTGGTTGCTCCAGAAGGAAACATCGTCCTGGCAAATTTCCTACCTCCTCCTCCTCCTTTTCTCATAGATCTGACTGTAGTAGACATCCTATGGTATGGAATATCCCTTTGGTCAGTTTGGGTCAGCTGTCCTGCCTATGTCCCCTTCCAAGATCTTGCCCACCACCAACTCACTGGTGAGGAGAGTCAGCCTTGATGCTATGCCAGGACTCCTCAGCAGTAGCCAGAACACTGGTGTGTTATCAACACTTTTCTAGCTACCAATACAAACCACAGCAATATGAGGGCTGCCATGGGGAAAATTAACCCCATCACCACCAGACCCAAACCATTTAGCAGCTTATTTTAAGAGTGGAATATCTCCACTGAATATTTCCTGAACAACTTAGAAACAGATGTCTTCAAAGTGACTAAGATTAAGGTGACCCATTTCCTACCCTGCTTTATTTCTAAATCAGTCATTTTAAATTATGAGAAAAAGAAGTCTGTAATGAATGTGGCTCTGAATTTAATTTTATAATTACCAAGGAGTCACAATTCTCACAAATGTTGACTCATTTCAGAGATGTAGCATTACAAGGAATCAAACCTTGGGAGCTTTGAAACAGTCCCTAATCAAAGCAAATTATATATGCACATTGTGATGTAATCATAGTGCTGACACAATCCTTGGGCTCTTGCCATAATTGTTGCAGTTTCTGAAGCTCAAATCCACGTAGCAAGATGACTGCACTAGTGGAAGACATTAAATTATGTAGTGTAATATTTACTATAACTGTACAAAAAACATCATGAGCTTTAGAAAATCCACATTAAGTGATTTTAAATAAAAATGCAGGATATGGGGCAAAGGAGAAAAGAGATATGTGCTTCACCTGGCTTCCCGTTTTTGCTAAGTCTTAGTATCCTCATCTGTTTGCAGTCTATCTCCTTGCAAACAGACACAGAGAAGGCCCCCACCACCTCCAGTGTGTTTTTATAGCACTTCCATAGGTGGGCAGACAGTTCCTGTACATGCTACATTTTCTTGAACTCTCTGGATGATTCTAGACCTGAGCATTTCAACAGAACTTTATCATGGAGAGACTTTATGGAATATGTAGAAAGGAAGATACACCTGTAATTTCACTGTGTCCTTTGTCCAATAGGAGCATTAGTTCATAATTACAGTGAATTTTCTGATAGTGTCAGTGATCTTTTCCCTGAAGGTCTTACACAGCTGAGTGTATTAAACACACTCTCACAAATACAGTATCTTTCTTCCTTCATCCATCTTGTCTTCTCTAGAGGGATTTTTTTTTTTTTCACTTTGATACGTTACTCACCTTGTTACCACTCATCTTGTCGGCTGTTTCCTCTGTGGTTTCAGACATTTTATGCATGGCTGCTTACATCTTGTTTTCAGATTCTTTCTGCCTTGGCCTGGAATAATTTTTGTCTATTCAATACTACACTCCACTTCTCATATTTAAAAGTTTGAATTAATTTTTGTGGTATCTTCCTAACTACTTCCCAATACTGCCTAGGCTTAAACAGTGGGGGAGCAGTACTAGGAGTGAGATGGAGAGGAAGAATTTACTGAGGGTAAGATAAGTGAGGCAGTCATATTAAAAATATAGTGTGTGGCAGGTTCATATCTCCAGTACAGTTAACGATGTGTGGAGCAGCCCAACTCAAAGCCCACTGAAATAATGTGAAGAATACAGCTTACCTTTTTGAAATTTTGGACCCTTTGAGACCAGATTTCTATAACTGAAGAACAATGAAATGTCGTAAAGTGAATATTAAGATGGTGATGTGTCATAAATGGTCTCACAAAGAGGACATAGGGGATTTTAACAGCTAACAGCTGTCTCACACTCTCACACCCTCACATTGCAAAGGAATTTGAACCATCTGAACATCTGTGGGGAGAAAACCTAGAACTGGGAAAATGGCTTAGGAGGCTCCTAGATCACACCAGTGACAATTTCCTTACATGATTGCTTGAGGGGCCAGAGATAATGCTGAACCTGACCCACTGCTTGCACACATGGGGAAAATCATGGCGACAGTGGTCATGGACAAGAGCTTCAAATTGAGTTGAAATCAAGAGCAGGTGGGAGGCTGGGAAGCAGCATTGAGAATCTGGCCTTTAGAGGAGAAGGCTTCAGCCTGTGTAGGGAATTGTTAAGCAGAATGCACTGGAAAGGCACAATGAATAGGGAAGATATAAAGCAGAGACAGTGTGGTTGTTTTGTTTTGAGTTTTTCTTTTTTGTTTGGTTTTGGTTTGGGTTTTTTGTGGGTTTTTTTTTTTGGGTTTTTTTTTTTTTTTTTTTTTTTTTTTTTTTTTTTTTTTTTTTTTTTGTTTTTTTTTGTTTTTTTTTTTTTTTTTTTTTTTTTGTGAACTGGCACACTGAAAGGGAGCATACAAAAGATGGAAAAATCCCAAGGAAAGAAAGAATACACAGCAGAAGAGGGACATAAAAGCCCACTCCAGCAGAGGAGTTGGATTAATGTTCTCTCCCTTAGCCTTTTCTTCCACTGCATCTCTATTAGAAGGCACTGTAAGTGGAATCAGGTGGATTAATGTTGAAGGGGTACCTCTGAGCAGAAGGCTGACAATCCAAGCAAGTGCAGGTAAGGTGGAAAACAGGGAACTTTTATCATGCCAGATGAGGGCATGCTCTTAGAATCATAATACCACTTTGGTTAGAAAATATCTGTAAGATCACTGAATCCAACCATTAACCCAGCACTGCCAAGTCCACCACTCATCCTCTTAAACTCTAAGTTCTAGTCTATTTCATATTTTCATTAATGAGAACCTGTCCATTAGCTTCAGTGGCTTTGGTTTCATATCCCTGTATGTCCAAGGGTTATGCATGCTAAGGCAGGAAATGAGTAATCAGCCAATGCAATTTTTTGAAATCTCATTATCCCAGCAAGATGCATTTGTCCAGACAGGTTTTGATCTCTATTTCCAGATGTCCTCCCTGTACCTTTTCTGTTAATTTTTTCTTCCACATTTTCACAGCCCTGTGATAAAGCTCTTAGGAAGTCTGGAATTAATATATGAGTAACAGCAAGAGTATCCATTATTCTATTACAAAGTTATTCTAACAGCCAATATTCTATTAGGAAAAAAACTCTTTAATTCCTGGATTAAAATAAATTTCAAGGATTAATCAAGTTTTAGCTCATCACCTGCACCATTTTCCTTAAGTACTATGAAAATCTTCTGTGTAATCTACTGAACATAGAGCCAAGTTAGTTAAAAGGAATTTTTATTTCTGATATCACAAACTGATATTTAGGAAATTTGAATCTGCAGGTGTAAGATTTTCCACTGTTGTGATTCACAAACAGATTGACCAGGACATACCTCTCTTCTATAATAATTACTGTCCTACTGTATAGACTATTCTGCATCAAAGGTTATTGCTTAAAAAATATTTCTAATAGGCACAGGGGAAAGCTGGAAATGTATAATCCCTCGTTTTCATGAAGACAAATTGCATTTTAAAATTCTTCTAATGAAGCAGCATTCAGCAGTCCTCCTTCATCTGTTTTTTTCAGAGTGAGTTCCAGTGCACAGATAAGATTAATGTCTCTGAACTTTCCACCATTTTCAGTGCCATTATAGTAGTACCTCAATGAGATTAATTAACTCAACAGGGTGACTACAGAGTCTGGAAACATTTTTACATGTTATGATATTTGTCCCTTCTGCTTTCCTGTTATAGTTCAGTAAAGATAAAATAAGGTTATAAATAAAAGTTAAATAAATAAATCTGATTTGAACCCTAAATCTCATTTCAATGACTAGGTACTCTTAATAAGCAGGATGAGTAGGCTGAAAATTTATTATAACAATTCTTCCAAATCCAAATGTGGGTGTGATTATGCAAGCATATATGAATATGTGCATCCAATAAACAAGTTTTTTTGGTTTTTTTTTAAATGTTTAGGGAGTTTGCATGTTGCTTATTTTGAATAACAGATGTTTCAAGGGATGTAATCTCATCATCCTACCACAGAATCCACAATCAGCATGACTTGGGTACTGACCCCTCATCACACACATCCTCTCTTTCCAGCTCTCTTATGATATGACCTCGGAGCACTGAGCTCCCAGGTTTTCTATTCAGACTAAAAAATGTCAGGATCACAGGTTTCACCTGTTAAGAGCTGGAATACACTCACTTGTCCTGGTTAGCTTCTCATTCCACATGCATTCACACAGCAGTGAATAAAGCTGGTGGAGCAAAAAGGGCTTCCGAAGTTGGTAAAGGTAGAAGAATTTGGTAAGGGTACCTACCAGAAGTAACGTTGATGGAAAGAGCTTGCAAGGAAGAATATTGGGTTAAAACTATTTCCTGGCATACAAGAAGTTCCTAAGCAGAAACTAAATTATATATCATACAGTAAGACATCAAAAAATAAAAAACATATGATTTGTCAATAAATCCCAAACCAATGTAATAACAATCATACATCATAGACAAGATGTAAAATAAAAATAAAAAACTAAAAAAAAAATCTGTAGCATTTATTTCTTTTTTGTTTTAAATCAATTTTTTTGCAGAATTTGTCAAACAGTTTTAAATAATAAATATAGTTGAGAAAATCAAAATCTTGACAACCTGGGATAGACAACCAAAATGTAGTGAACAAAACCTAATAGTGTGTGTAGGCAAAAGCTGTGGCAAAGTCTTCCCATCACATGATTTATACATGAAACTACTCCAAACACTCTTAGCAATACCATGATGGTCAATCAGTTTTCCTTTCAGGCAGTGAAAATTCAAGGTGATAGCACAGAAACCAGATAATTAAAGTCAGAATCAAGCCCCTGGTTTTCAATATATATGTGTGTATTACAGTACATACAATACGTATACACACATATGTATACAGATATAGATATAGATATAGATGATATAGATATAGATATAGATATAGATGATATAGATATAGATGATATAGATATAGATGATATAGATATAGATGATATAGATATAGATATAGATATAGATAGATATAGATATAGATATAGATATAGATATAGATGATATAGATATAGATATACACACAGACACACACAGATTAACCTGGGCTCCAGCACAGTGTTACAAAACTATCAGTGACATATTACAGGATGGTTTTTATCTATGACTTCTTTTACTGGAAACAGCAGTTTGATATGCCTATTATTCCAAGGAAGAATTTTCATTTCCCAAAATGCTGACACCTCCTTCTCATATTTTTTTAGAAGCAGTTTAAATTCATTTATTTTTGCATGACAAACCAGTAGTCAGGATTATTTTCCTATTTGTACAACTAAATGAGTCATGTTATAGTATGAGTTGCTTTCAGGTGTCAGGGATAATCTTTATTACATCTTTAAGTATATCAAAAATACTCTTATTTAATACATTTATTAGTATATAAGTCCAAATTCACAGCAAACTGTTTTTTCATATTCTTATTGTACAATAGTTCAAGATAGACAGAAAAAAGTAATTGATTATCATGAGCACTTATTTATACTAGCAGAGCTGTTAATGGACCAAAATTTAACACATGCTAAAAAAATTCAGACTCTTGTCTGAATACATAGATTATGTATATAATATAAATATATATATTAAAATACATAGATTACTCTATATATANTAAATAAATAGATTATATACATATATGCCCATTTATAAATCTACCAGTGAATTTCCTTGTGGCATTAATGTCATTCTATTAGGAGTATCTTAATAACTTCATCAAACTTGCTCATAGACATAGATATTACTAATTATATTTTGGATTATTTGCCTTAAGGAGAAATGCAAGTCATAAAGAACGTTGTTAAAAATTGTAAGAATTGCGCTATGATCCTGCTTCAGGCCTTCAGTCAGAATGAAGTATCTCTCTTGTAAATTTTGCTAAATTCAAACTAAACAGATGACCCTTGCCACAGAGAATTCCTTTTTTTACATGGGAAAAAATGAAGGACAGATAAATATATTTGTAGGTAACGAGATGAGTGGAATGAAATGTTGTTTATTCTGATGTACAGCAGCTGAAAGGGTTGAACAGCCAAAATTTTCTTTTTTGTTGTTGTTTGGTAGCTATTTTGATAGCCTGGCTAAAAGAAGGTCTTAATGAGACAAGTTCTTTGTGGAGTTTTTCCACCCTTAAAAGGCAATAAGAAGGAAAGCATTTAGGTGTTTGAAGAAAGTCTGGAGTTTGGTTCATAATACATGACCCAGATATTGCCTTTAAAGAAGTAACTGTAATAGTCCCTAAATAACCAGAAATCCAGAACAATTTTTCCTTTCCACTCCATGACCATGGTGGAAAAGACAAATAATTGGCTTAAATTACAGGAAATAAATAGCAGTTTTCTGATGTAAAGACATTAAAGGATGAAGAAAATTTTCAGGCAGGCTCTTAGTTCTTGCACTCTGGAGGTCTTTCAAACAGGCTAGGATCAGTCTAAGGGCTTGAAGTCTGGGGATTGTTTGACAGAAGTGATAGATCGACTGAAAATACAAGATACTTGGAAGCAAACACCACTAGCTCATTTTTAATGTATCTGAGAAGGGGGAAGGGTTAGGGGAAAGTTGTAGCATGATCTCACCCCTGTGACTGGAAAATTCTTTTGTAGCAGAGCGAACTGTAAGCAGGATGAGATTCTTCTCCCTAGGGTGAAGGAAAGGCTGTTTAAGGAGTTAACACAAATGAGTGATCCAACTGTATGTGGTTGCTATGTTTTGTTTTGGGATACCTGCATTAGCAAAAAGATTACAAAAATGATGTATCCACAAGTCAACTCTGCATCAAACTTATTTCTGGGTACCATCATTTATGCTGTTTACTTAAAAAAAATTGAAACTCAGAGAAATTCTCTGCATGGATTAAGCAGTAGGTCAGACTAAATGGTCAGAATTATTGCTTCTGGCATTAAAATTAATAAATTCTGAAGCCTATGAATATTTCTTCCATGTACTAAATGAGCCCAATATTCTAGTTCACAAGGAGCAGATGCAAATATGTGATGCACAGGGCTAAGTCTTCCATATTGCAGTTTAAATTTATAGCAAGTACACCAGTACAATATGTGTGAAAAACAATGTTAAAGCACATACATTTGTTTCTAAAATTTCAATTTGTCCTCTCCCTGATTGCTACATTTTACAGGCAAAACTTGCGACTTGAAAACATACACCTAACTAGAAAAAAGGCTCATGAAGGTTACAAAAAGCAAGAGAAACACTTCTTTATTCTTCGAAAATATCATTTGTCAAAGTATGAAGTTCTGCATAACCAAGATATTTTTCCCAAATGTCTTGGATATGCATATATTTCTAAGTTGGGATTCTGTCATTTACTACTGGAAGCAAAATTCATCTCACCCTAATGTTATATCACTAGTGCAAACCTCCATATACTCAATTAGTTCTACACACTGTCCTTGTAGTCTGAGAGAAATGGGCACTGCTAGGTCATAATTTGTATCCTCTTCCTTCATATATCTGAACTAGGTCAAGACAAATTAATGCCTAGAAAGGCCCAATTCTCTGTGTTGATTATAAAAGGAGTCTGGTCTGCCTGGCTGAAACATAGATGTCTACACTGCAGTCATGGGTGTTCTCTTCAATGACTGAGTTGTTAAGGGAAGAAGAAAATGAAAAAGCAGGATCTAACATAGCTTTACTACAGTTTTCTGAGTATTAGCAATCTGTGAAGATAATGAGCTTTTATTTTTATTGCCACATTCATTATTGTTATCTTTATAGACCTATTGGGATAATGAGCAGTGAACAGAAAGCATGTGGTAAGTGGATTCAGAATCTGCAATAATATGCAAACAAAATCTTGCTATCAGAGATAAAAGAGAAGGATCTCAAACTGTGTGGGAAAGCATAAAACATGTTAATGAGTATTTTTGGTCTATGTGGATTTACCTATCAAAGCAAATATAAAATGAGAAGATGAGTTACAATGGAACATTAAAAGCTAAGACGAAAGAGTATCATGAAGTCTCTGAAAGGAAATCTATGAATTCACTGAGGTTTTAGTTCTAATCATGATGTTTAAACAAATCTAATACATACAATAATTGTATTATCTTGATATGGCTGACATATCATGGTCATGATATAAATATAACTTTAAGAATTCATCTTTAATAATGCCAAATAACTATTTAGTGGAATAATACTTGAGGACCACACAGAGAAGATACAGAGGAAGGCAAAATATATGCAAACAGGGAACAAATAGAAGGACAAAGACAAAGTGTAAGTACTGAAACATTATCATAATAATCCCATCATAATATATAACACAGAATCACTAAGACAGAAAAGGTTTGAAAAAGCATGGTAATAAACCACACCTGATTCACAATTGGTATCAGGTAGGAAAAAAGTAAAAGCAACTACAGAGGAGAAAAAAAAGATAAGAGCAACAAAAACAAAACAAAAAGGTTTGAATTACCTGTAAAACAATTTACTACATTGCACAGTGCAATAATTAGTCATTTATTTAAAATAAGTTATGTAATTATAGACTCATTGAAGTTGGAAAGGAAAAGCTTTTTAACACTATCAAGTCCAGTCATTAACCTAACACTAGCAAATATACCCCTAAATCATGGACTTAAGTGCGCATGTTTTAAATATCTCCACCGATTTTAACAACTTCCCAGAGACACTTCTTACAACACCTTGCAGGAAAATAATTTTTTTTTTCTGAAATCCAATCTAAAGCTCCTTTGGCCCATCTTAAAAGCACTTCCTCTTGTCCTGTCACTAGTTGCCTGGAAGGAGAGATCAACACCCATCTTGCTTAAACCTCCTTTCAAGTAGTTGTAGAGAGTAACCCCTTCCCTTGAGCCTCCTTTTCTCCAGGCTGAGCACACCCAGCCCCCTCAGCTACTCCTTGTAAGACCCTTCACCAGCTCCCCACCAGCCCAGGGGTTATTTCTCTGGTCCTGCTGGTCACATTGTTATTCATACAGCCCAGGTGCCACTGGTGTTCTTGCCCACCTGGGCACACCTGGCTCATGTTCAACTGCTGTCACCCAGCACCGCCAGGTCATTTTTCACTGGGCAGCTTTCCAGCCACTTTGTCCCAGCCTGTGGCACTGCAGGGGTTGTTGTGTCCCAAGGGCAGGACCCAGCACTTGGCTTTGTTGAACCTCAAACAACTGAGCTTCCCCCATGGATCCGAACCGTCCAGATCCCTCTGCAGAACCTCCCCACTCTCCAGCAGACCAACACTCCAGCCCAAATCGGTGTCATCTGGGAACTGCCTGAGAGTGCCCTCAATCTCCTCATCCAGATCTCAGACAGACATTAAACACAACTGGCCCCAATACTGAGCTCAGCAGACCACTAACCACTTCCTCCTGGATTTCAGGGGGTCTATTCTGCCTGTATTGCTTTCAACTCATGAGTTATAATTTTTTTCCAATCTCCTCCTCAATTACACTCTATGGGAGGGAACAAGTGTGCTGTTTAGGAACTAATAAAGAATGTAGTTTTTAATATGGAGCATGACCACTTTTAACTGGGGATATTATACAGAAAGGGGGGAATGGGAAAATTAAAATCAGTTTTAAACAGATAATAATAATGTAGAGTGATAAAAATAAAACGCTTGAGCTTCCAGAGGTGAAAACTTGAAACTGAGAATAAAGAAGAATAGTCTGCAGTTTCTATTTGTTGTTTGGAAAAGTAATCAATACAAAATATTTATCCTTAAAATGTCATCATAGATATTACTGGAAATACCTATTAGGACAATTCTGTATGACCCAATTGAGTCATAGAGTGCTCTCTGATCTCAGCGTTCTGCTTCACGAATATATCAAACCTGATTCTGCACAGAAATTCATAGGAAACATAGAGTTATCCCTCCATTTATTTTAACTAATCTCTATTAATAGAAAAATCATAAAACATGTCTAAAAATCAAAATAATAATGGTTAATATAAAATTCTCAAAGTAACCTAAATATCAGACCTATTCCAAAATATTAAAATTATTATGTCATTCAAGTGTTACATTATCATTGAGAAGACAACAACCTTATTTCACTATCAGCCATAAAAGTGATTGAATGTTGTCAGTCTCAATTCTGAACAATATATATTTTTAACATTTCCAGCAAAATGTCTGGCTGCATGAGGGTCATATCACTGCCAAGCTTAAACCAATTCCAGGATAGGCAGCCTGTCCAAATTATAGCTTCTCATGTTATGCAGGTCCTGTGTTATACACAGGAAGGCATTTTAGCTGATTGCAGAACTCTTCCTGGCTTGAAAATCTACAAATCTAAGATAATACTTCATCTTTTCCCTGTCAGACTAGAGTTTCAATAAAACATCCCAATACAAACATCCCAAGGTGACACAGATTGCTACATTTCAAATTCACATGACAAATTTAGGTGAAAACAACATGAGCTCTCAAGATTAAGAGTAAAACTTCCAACCCATGAAATATATGCATGTGTGATCTTTTAGACAGCAAAGTTGTTTACCCAGGGGCTGTTTTAAGTATTTGAGGGAGTAACCTGTCAGCACTGTTTTCAGATAAACTCTGTAACAAATAAAAATTCCCATGCATACTCCTATCACCAGTCACTTCTTACATTAAGTCAAGAATGTCGCTTGCATGGTTATCCTGTTAAGAGGAGAAACAAGCCAGAAACAACATTCACCAGTATGGTTGCTATGATAAGGTGCTATTACTATTATTAGTAAGATTATACTCTGGTTTCACTGATTTTGTTTTCAAGGGGTGAGTTCTCTGGCTTAAGACAGTTTAGTTTTGTACAGCTGTCAAATATTAGATGTCTAATTCTCATGAATTTTTGTTGATATCAGTGTTGATGGAGCCTCCTCAAGATTGAATGGGGCATTGGGAATGTCCTTTCTCAGGTGTGCTGTCATGGTTTGCAGTTTATTGGCTCTGTCACAGACATTGCAGTCAGAGATCTTAAATTTCCCCTGTTTTTTTCATTTTTGGTGGCAGAGATTTAAAATGAGCTCTTCTCGTAGAGGGTAAGTTCATAGTCATGAGAAAATGGAGTACTGTTCTCCTTGTATAAAAGATAAAAATTCCCCAGTCCAATAAGTAGGGGCTTGTAAATTCCAGAAATCCAGACATAAACCCAGTAATTGACCTGGATGTAGTAAGTACCTAGCCACAAGATGATTTTTAAAATATACTAAGAAAAACATTGAAATTAAATTCTCCATTAAAAGTTAGTGAAATTTTTGAGAGGGATAGTTCCTGCTTTGCAATTACTTTAGAGCTACTTTTTAATTGGAGTATTTGGTATCTCAACTTTGTGTTTCAAAACACAAAGCTAAAATCTACCAGGTTTGGACTTTAACTAGACCAATTTTTTTTTCTTTCTAAGAGTCAAAAATTGGATTGACAACTTTTATGTGTGGACTTATCTAATTGACGTTATAAGGTACATGTTGGAATTCTTGTTATGTTTTTGTGTAAAACGATTATTGTATTTGGTTCATCTGCCATTTTTATGTGTGCAAAACAGGAACAAGTTAAATTATCCAAAGTTATACAGGATTTAATATCACAGTGAATTGTATCAGAATTTGTAAGAATCAAGATAGGACATCTCCATCCGACTTAATGTAAAAATCCAAAGAGACGATACCAGCTAAACCCATTGCTCTTAAAAGTCTAAAATTCTAATTGTTCTATTTAGTAGGGAGGTAAATTCCAAATATGGTTAATTTCTTTTTTATTACTTTTTAACCTGATTAATAACTTTTCATTTTTATAAAGCCTACTAGGTGGTTGATCTAATTTAAAGCTTATAAATTTTACAGTTAAATATAATGTAATTACAGTATATAAGTCTAATAGACTGGTGATCTTTTTGAGATTCAAAGGGTTGTTCAGTTCAGCACTCTGTGGATGATTAATTTTCAGTGGTTGTCTGGTCTAAAATTGTGAATTTTTTAATACAAAGTTGCCATATGGATCACCAGACTTAATAGACACTAAAGCATCTGATTTACCAATACCTCTTTAAAGGACAGCAAAAATTATGACACTTTAATGAAAGCTAGAATTATTTTTTTATGGTAAAAGCTGCAGCTTCTATTCAAAGAAACAGTTAAACAACAATAACAACACACATTCCCTCCCCATCATCCTGCAAAGTGCTCATAATTTTTCAGAAAAGCAGGTGTAGTGGTTTCAAGTTTGCCTATTTCTGTTTCCCAAATTATGTGTAGTGGTTTGAGTGTCTAGTAGAATTATTTACTCTTTCTGCAGTGAGATATGATTAGTAGAGAGGCAAAGCAGGGTCAAAACTTAAAGGGGTATAAAGACAAAGGGGTATAAAGACAAGTTTATTAACAAAACTACGAAAAAGGAAAAAATAATAAGAATCAGAATAAAACCCTTCATAACACTTCTTCTCTCCTGCAACAGCTTCTTTTCTTTCTCATAGACAATGTATAAAGACAAAACTTGGAACTCTAGGTCAGTTTACCACTTATAAAATAGTCTTTTATCAGTTCTTTTAGAGAGGGAAACCTCTTTGGGTCTGCCACGGAAACTTCCCACCAGAAAGGACAGTTCTCTTGTGGCTTTTTAACTCTCACAAAAGCAGCCACCCGGGAATCTGCATTTGTGAAGTCCCTCCCATATTACACAGTCTCCCTCAGCTGCATATTGACCCTGTATACTCATGGGCTACCATTTTAAAGATGAACAGTTCTAAAAGCAAAGGTTTTACTTCATCTCGAGGAACAGAGATATTTTCTCCTTCTAGGGGCAAGTCTTCATCTCATCTCTCTCTCACTGTTCAAGCTTTTCATAAGATCACAGGTATTTCAATATTTATACCTAGTCCATCACAAATACCTTTGCTTATATCTACAATCTGAATACTCTTGTGTCCCCAATCCATATTTTTTCATGATTTAAAAGGGATATTCTAGTATATTACAGTCCATTACCATTGCTTACAAAAGAATTTCAGCCTAAAACTAAGGCATCTTCTCATTCTCTTCCATCTAAGATGTAACTCTTCCTTCACTGACTTTGGTGTCTTCATATTGTCTCTTTAGATGGCTTCACTCCGTCTTTTCTCTCCCTCAGAAAAGATTTAATGTTTTTCCAGTTTCATCTGTCAAGGAAAGAGTTAACATTCTCCCATGTCTGCAGAGGGCACAATGTTTCTTCCCTGGGCAGCAGCCAAAGGTGGTGAAATCCGGCCTCGCCACGGCTGCGCCAGGATCTCGGGGTTCTGGGTGCTGCAGGGCCCGGCTGCAGAGCCGCCTTTGGTCCCAGCTGCGCCATCTCTGGTGTGGCCGAGGCAGGCCCAGCCTGGCCAGGTCCTGAGGGCTGCGATGGCGGGGAGAAGAGGCCTGCTCCTCAGCAGGGTCTGCCCAGCCCAGCCGGGCCTCCTGGGGGTCATGGCTTAGCAGCAGGATGTTAGCAGCCGCTCGGGCCCAATCAGGCAGGGAACAGGGAACGCTCTTCCTCCCCTCCTCCTGCCCAGGAGCCGCCAAGCCTGATCCAGCTGGGAATGGGGCACACTCTTCTCCCCTCTCCCTGCCCAGGAGCCATCAGGCCTGATCCAGCTGGTAATGGGGCACACTCTTCTCCCCTTCCCCTGCCTGGGAGACACCAGGCCCTATCTGACCGTGACTGCTGCAGCAGCAGGGCCTGGCCAGGCCCAGGGGCCACGCGGTGGTGTAACCTGTACAAGACCAGAAGAAAAGAGGAGTTTTCCCAGAATTCTTCTGATTTTAACCCTGTCTGTTCACAGAGGCATGTCATCTTTCTAGTGGCTACAACAGATGTCAATATTCAAATCTAGTCACTGATTGGTTTTGCTATAACTTTCTTGGAAAAATTACTTCCTTGCAAAACCAGCACAACAGGGAGACCCTACTCTATTTTCTCTTAAACATCATATTTTAGGTTATTTAGCATGTTATTGAGTATATTATCATTTGCTATCATCAGGATTCTTGATGTCAGGGAGGAAAAAAATGTAAAGTAAAAAAGAAAACATCTTTATACAAAATATTATATTCTGTTGATTTGCCAAAGGCTTCTCTTGGAAGACCGGAGAATCATCTTTTGTATTTGAGGTAGATTGGTTTCATTACCAACCTTAAATGAAATCCTTCTTGAAATGATGCCATTAACTGCATAGCAATAAGAGCTGCATACTTGCCCTTTGACCCATCAATCTGAAAAAAAACGTATGTTATGGACATTTTAAGTATATAAATGTGACTGTGTAATTCAAAAATGTATCTTCCAGGATTGTTTTCGTAAGATGAAGGTAAGCAACTGGAAGTGTGTCAAAACCAAAAAAAATTAAAACATTCCTTCTTACGAATACTTCTTCAAACTCCTTGACCAGAAAAAATTAAACTAGTCTTTATCATTCATTCAAAATAAGACACCTCACCATGTATTTTGTGCTTGTCTATTCCGTAAGAATATTTGATAATTTTAAGGGCTTTGGGATGATTTCCTGTTTTGGTTTGGTTTGTTTGGGGTTTTTTTTCCTAAAATATTAGTTTAAAAAGTCAATAAGATCACAGTGAAAAAATGCCCAAACATCTCAGGGCTGCCATGCAACAAGAGAGTGTCATTCTTCATTCTTTTCTAGCAAAAATTCATCATTTAAAAGAAAAAACCCACACATACTCTTGGAGAGGTTGAACAGCACTACTAGCAGGTATCACTATTCCAAAATTGCAAGATCTGAGGTAGGGAGGTAAATTCCAAACTGGAAAAAAAAACTCAGTAGCTGTAACTGTCCCAGAAGGCTATATTATGAAGGTTTTCTGCCCAAGGCAGGGGTGTTGAAACTAGGTTATCTTTGAGGTCCCTTCCAACCCAGACCATTCTGCAATGTTATGATTCCATGGTTGCAATCCATCTGCAGTGACCAAAGCTTGTGCTTCTGGCTTTGGAATTGGATGCTAAGAAATTTGGTACATGAAGGAGCAGTACTTGATACAGCCAGTGGAGCAAACCAAAAATTGCTCTATACCACTAACAGTAACAGAGGGGGAAATTGATTCAACATCAGGCTTGAAAAGGAGCGTCTAGTTTTGGTATGGTGGATAAGTTTTATAATGATGTTTATTCCCTGCCTTTGAATTTCTTCTTAGGTTGTGAGTTTTAGTTTATTCTCCTTACTTTTCCTTTTTATGATTAAAAGGAGCAAAAGCAGGTATCTTCCACAAAAATATCCAGAGAACATATCATCTTACATTTACTCAGCACTTTTACAGTGTTTCTTGGCTAAAAAATGTTGACTCCAAGGGAATAGATATAATACTGCTCAAAGTACTTAAAATCTCCAATTGTCCTGCCAGTCTTGAAAATGCTGAAGTCTTCATAAACTCTCAAAAAAATCACTTGGTGAGTTCCTGAAAAGAATGCATTGTTCACTTGTCACTTATTGAACATTTATAGCACAGCAGAATACTGGAGGTTATCTCCTCAGCTACTGGAGGCTTATATAATTAATATAAACAAACTGTTCTATAGCTATCCCCCAAACATTAAAGTGTAAAGATAGAGAAAAAAGCCTATTAACTGAGAGTGCTTCAACTATGTAGAGGCATTCCCTAGCTACATCTGTGTTAGTAATTTCATCTAATCAGGGACTACTTGGGCTGGGTACCCAATGACAATTTAAGTCCTAGGAAGCTGACAGATTTTGAAGTACCCAATGTAAAAACATGACAAATCACAAGGACTTGGATTACTTCAGCTGTCACAGAATTGTATTCTGCCTTAATTTATCCATTGGTCCACTGGTTTCTTTAGCATGTCCAAAAGATCTCTTAGAAGACCAGGATCTCGGCTTGTAGCACCTTTTCCATGCATCATGGATATTCTCTGCCTCTCCCTGCTCTTCACTTTAATTATCGTTTCTCAAGCTCTCACTTGCCTTTTGTCTTCTTTCTAAACTTCTGAGACTAATCACCTCTCCTTATAATTTTGAGGCCCCTTTAAATAGTGACCTCTTTATCAGCTTCAGCATTATCAAAATCTGTTTCAGCTTATCCACTGCTGATGACCTTTCCCACGGACAGAAGAGGTTATCTGCTTAAGAGTATTGTTCCATTCAAGAACAATCAGATTCAAACAAACCCCCCATATTTTAAAAAATTTGTTTCAGGTAATAATCAACTGCCACTTGAGAATTGCTATGCTATATGATATCTGAAGAATCAACATAGTATTTAAAAACAGGTCACCTAAATGACCTATTACAACCCCATCTCTAACTTGTCTGTTTTCATTACATGGAACTGTAGATTAAGGAAAACAAACATAGACAATATAACATCCATCAGCCTCCTGGATCTGAATATCAGCCCACAATACTGACAGTTTTTTTGCTTTCCCCAAACATTTATCTTGTGTCATGTAGATTGCAGTTAAATTTAATACTGTTTTCTCTATTCAACTTGCTGCTTGTAATTTTTATATTGCAAGCCCACTACGTTCATGTCCAGTGTGAGTTCACCAAAGCATTAACAACTGAATTGGTATGAAGGACGTTTCCTGATGAAGTTTCTAGAAACAAGTTTGAAATAGGTTCAAAGAGTTATTTTACTCTTTGGTACATGTTATTTAAAACCAGTTTTGAAAACTGTTTCTCTAGACTAAAAATATATGCCTAAATATTCAAATTCAGTCTGAAGTAGAAATTATTGTTATGCTTGTTTTTCAAACTAAAAATATTATTGCCTTTCTAGTTTTTGAATATTTTGAACTTAAGAAATTTACAGTATTCAGCTAAAAAAGTGTTTCAACTTAGAAAGGATGATCTGCCTTTATGAAGAAATGACACTAAATATACCTTGTATATTTGATAATTAATAAATCCCCTCTTCCCTATTTACACAGGAGTTAATGTTTCCAGTATTCCAGTAAAACAACCTAGACATTTTGCTGGGTAAACAGGTCATTTTAATGAAGAAATAACCAAATAAAAAAATCAAACCTAAAATTTAAGATCACTTTTGAGCAGACATACCTGCTTCTATCTTTTCCAAAGGAAAAATACCTTCAAAATAGCTAAAATGCAAAATAAAAATATGTAGAATAAAATAAAAAAACAGAATAGACATCTGATTTTTTTAGTCACCTTCATCTCCTGAAAATAAAAGTTTACACCAGAATTAAATTTAACATACTTTTTTCTTTTCTTTCACCCCATATGTGCATTTTACAATGATGATGGTGATAACTAATTGATTTTGTCTTACTTTCACCAGACTATGGCAGAAATGGTGATTAGATGAGCAGAAGAGTGCTCAGAGGTAGAGTCTAGGAAGAATTTTTTTAAGATATGCTGTTGAGGGGATTAATCTGAAAGACACTTGTTTACTCTGTTTGAACAAATTAAATGCAGTTACCAACTAAATATATCTTTAAAAAAAAAAAAAAAAAAAAAAAAAAAAAAAAAAAAGATCCAAAGGGAGCATCTGGGATCTCGACAGACCATCCAGGACCTTGGTGGAAAAATCATCCATGTGATAAAAAATTATGATAGTCTATTAAATTTTTTTAAAAAGATACACGTGCTTCTTGTTCAATACCCCTGGGAATGTGGAGCTGATTAAACAGGAGAGGTCTGTGGCAGAATGGAGAAGTTTGATCAACAAATGAAGGCAGCTGTTGAGTGCATCCATCCACATCGCTATGCTGTGAAAGAAATTTGTAAAGTCAGCTCCAGGAGGAGCATAGTCCTGAGCAAGCAGGTCTGATTCCAGGGTCTTGCTCCCTCTCAGAGACCATGTAGGACAAATGGAATAAATCAGGCAATATGAGACTTCACATCAGCCTTGACTGGGTTTCTCAAGGGTCTATCCTAATTCTGTATTGTTCAGCATCAGACTCATCAGACTTAACAATCTGGATCATAATGTCAGCCTATTTACTGATTATGCAGATACAAAAAGTTGAGAGGGATTCTAAGGATGTTTAGGGTAAAAATATCATCAAAAATTACCTTTCCAAATTGAAGAAATAACCTGGGGGGAAAAATAATGGCAGGAGAAAATACATTTTATTTTCAGGTAGAAAACAAGGGCAAATAGAGGAAGGTGAATAGCTAATTAGTCAGCAGTTCTTCAAGGAACATCTGAAGGCTGGAAGAAGGAGGCAGTCATCATATGACAACAGAGAGTAAATTCTTTATTAACTTTTATGAACTGCAGCAGAGTTCTGATATACAGCAAGAATCAGGAAACTTAAACTCAGGGCTTCCATCCACTCCACTAAAGCACTGAGAACACCTCAGCCTGAGCACAAGCTGATGTCAAGCACTGCACTTCAGTAAGTTGACCTATTTGAAGAGAAAAGCAAAAAGAAAGATCTAGAAAACACATGAACAATAAAAGAGAAGAAAAACAACTATTTTTGGTGCATCTACAAAAGATTCAACTGAGATATATGGTAGCAAGGTGTTGAAATAAGGGAATAACTAACCTGCACTTAAAATTTATGGGTGCTAAGACAGGGAATGAGTAAAAATCTTGACTGGACATAAGGAAAATATTTTAATAATAATATTAATTGCCTTAAAAATTATTCAGTTTCCATCATTAGTTATCTTTCACAGGTAGCTTAAAAGCATTTATCCAAAAGACACAGCAATAATTTATCTTGCCTTGGGTCTCTTTTCCCTGGATGATCCCTTGAATTTCATTTTTAGCCCTGTTTTTTAAGTGATTCTACAACTTGAGAAAGCTTTCACAAAGATAATGGAATTTTATTGCTACCTGGCTTTTCAGCAGCTAAGTCTCATTAAATTTAATTCTCTTTCTGAATTCATAAAGCAAATTCTGAAGGTCCCATGGGAATTTTGTTATCTCCTAATCTTTTTTTTTTTTTTTTTTTTTTTTTTT
>WEIU01020653.1:96475-110659 GCA_013389925.1 Aegithalos caudatus | reverse complement strand
TTTTTTTTTTTTCTGCAAATACCCTTTTATCAAAGGATTCCTACCAATACATTCAATTTTCTCATGAGATATCTGTATCTGGTAATATTGTAGAAACAAAATATTCTGAGGCAAATGAGAATTAGGAAAGGTCTTTCTGGAAGTCAGAATTCAGGTGCTGATACTGTACTGGTTTCATTCTCTATCATCATTGTGAAAAGTGCACCTGACTGCAGGTAGTATAAATGATAATGTGTTTCTAAGTAGGCTCTTATTTAATTTTTTTGGGGGGAGTTTTGATTGCATTCATGTTTCGTTGTATACCTCAGCAAGGGAGATACTACTGCAATCTTGTAAAATGTACACTTTTGAGCTCATGTATGAACTGAATTCCTTCTTAATGCTTGAAGCTGAAGGCAATGGAAATTATTATGCACCTGTGATGATACAATCTGATAACAGAAGCAGCTCTTTGCTTCTTAGTTAGTTCATAAAAAGAGGATAATTCTTTTTTTTTTTCACTCTCTTCCTCAGCTTTTTATTTTCACTACAGTTTAGAATGCTAGCTCTAGAGAAAAACATGCAATTTTGAAATTCATTGTCATAAAGCAGGACCAAAGGGTATTTATGATTAAAAGCTTAAATCGTGCATATGGATATATCAACATTATGACTGAGAGGCATCAATTTTCATTATTTCTCCAGGCAAGTACTCACTGGGGCAAGTCCTTTATCTCAGTTTAATAAATTTAGTCTTTAACCCATCGGTCATATTATGTAGCTGTGTTGTAAAGGTATAGATATTGCTAACAGTAGTCCTTTACTAAGGCACACAAGATAAAGCTCTGACAAAAACTTCTCATATGTTAATAAAGGATTCAGCACTGGGAAGGATGTGGAAGCTGTCTTTATGGATTGAGTCAAAGATTTGTTAGTATGAGAGAACCATCACTCATCCAAAGTTGTCAGGGCAGGGCCTTCACTGACTTTACTAGCCACATTAACCCAGCTGATGGTGAATGCTAAGTCAAAGAGTAAGCAAATTATAATATGAGTATCCATCATGTTTTCATAACATAATGACCTATAACTGCTATTAAAAGCTAGAATATATTTGACTACATGAGGATTGCTTTAACTTCTTTAGGGCCTCATCTGTTTATGCAGCATCCTGTTGGATGCCACCATAAACAGCATCTGTTCTTATTGTTGCTTTCCTTTCTGGTCTTATAGTTGCCTTTCACTTCTGGTCTTATAGTTGCCTTCTTTTCACTGAATGGTACTCAGTTGTGCCTTTACCAGCTATCATCCTCTTAAGTTAAGTAACTTGATGAGGATCAGGAATCTAACGCAGTGGAAAGATTTAAAGTTTGCAGGTCATATAACATCTACCAGCATTTCCTCTGGTGGACAGAGGTAATTGGGTAGTGGTAAACATCCAGGAGATCACCCAAGATTTTTGGAACACGTGATAGTTTAATACATGAATCAGCACAGAATTCAGTTTTAGGGTTGGTCATGTGCAGGGCCAGGAGCTGGACTTGATGATCCTTGAGGATCCCTTTCAATTCAGGGTACTCTATGGTTTTATGATTCTGTGTGTGAACATGTGTGTGTGTTTTGTATCCAGATTATAAGAAAATCTTTATTGCCCATGGTATCTATAAAGATATCATGTTCAGGATATTTCTAAATTTGTTTTATGTACTCAACAGACTGAAAAATTTGGTTTCGAGTTTGCTGTCTACTGTGCACATGAAGACTCTAGCATTTTATGATAAATTGCTAATTGACCCAAGAGAACATCTCAATAGTTCAGTCTGTTTCAGTACATTATTCTAGGAGTACCTAAGGTCTCAGAAAACGACTGATTCATTGACTGCATGTATTCTCAGTTGATTAAGTATGCCTGGTAAATATTCATAGGATATTTTTGTTAATATACTGTATACTATATCATCTTTTCAGTTAATCACATTCAAACAAAAATAAGGCAATTGCTTTTAATTTCCTTTTTTCCCCCAGTGGTTAATTGCCTAAAAAATTCAGTGTGTGACTAAAATACAATGCATTCATTAATAAAGCCATCTCTCTACAATGAGATTATGAGCTATCAGATCACATGGGGGTTTTCTTCACAGCTATAAATCCATGCAATGGTCTTCTTTTTTTTTTTTTTCCACAAGTTTGATTAGGGTGTCCCAAAGGACACTATCCTCCAGAGATAACTGTGAGGCTGAATCTCCCTTTGTTGATCCATGGCTTTTCTACAGAATATATTTGTTGCTTGTTGCCCACCTCAGTATCTAGATACAGCAGTGGCTGTTATTCTCTTCTGGTAAAGAACAGATGTTAAGTCTTCTCACCAGGTTTTGAAGACTAAACAGATATCTGGTACAGAAAAAAATATACAGAGCACAGGAGGAATTATATTCTCACTTCATGTCCTGTATGTCCAAATTTTCTAAATAAGCCAACTGTGAATGTCCAACAACTGAGATTGTAAGTCTAGAAGGTGCAGTGGGAAGTCTCCAGAAACCACAGTGAGCAGAGGAGACCAGCTGATGTGGTGCCACAGAGGTGCAAGGCTCAGGATTGCTGGGTTGCCTCTAACCACAAAACTTAGAGCAAAATTGTCCAGTCAGTTTTCCTTCTGACTTATGGTCTTTTATATCAGCCATAAGTCATCATATAATTGTTATGGCACAATAAGTCAAAAGCCATGCTGACTGTTCCCAGCCACCTTTATTCCTTTCATATGCCTGGAAATTTCTTCCATGAGCCACAGACAAATTCAAACATTATAGAGAAACCATATGAAGTGTATATCTTCTCATAGAACAAAGACAAAGGTCTGATCTTCTCACAAAACAAAAACAAAAGGTTGTTTATTGAAACAAACAGATTTAAACCTGTCGTATTTTCCATGTACATCATATTTAGTTGGGGGAAAACTTTGCCACAGACTGCCAAATCCTATATTTATTTGTGCTGGCAGGTAAGGTAAATGCTTTGTGCCTCCTGCACAAGGATGCAGAATTTGGCCTTTTGCAAATACTGCATCAGAACAAGAAATGCGTGCACTGTTCCACTTCCTGTCCTCCTTTCTTTAGGATGGAAATCAACAAAAGCAGGGCTACAGTTTATTTCAGTGGAGCCCTTCAAGCACACTACTCTGCCCTGAAAGGAGTTGTCCATTATACCTGTTCAGTTTTAATCTACCATTACACTTCTGCACTTCAATTTAAATTCAGTATTTGAACCCAGTAGTAGATAAGGAATGTGCACCGGCAGGAAAACACTTTCATTCCTTACTCAGTTAAACACGTTCAAATGGGATTTATTTTTCTTAGGATATGGGGTTTTTTCTCCTCCTAGAACCTTGATTTAAGATGGTCACAGTCTTCCCAGAAAAGAGTTTTAAGTGTAAACCTAGGCTTAGAGAAATAAATGCTTGGGTTTATTGATAAGAAGAGGAGCTAGAACTATTATATTTAATGCTAAAAAAATGCTTTGAGAGCAGTTATAATCCTCAGTCTTGAGAGATCAATGAACTCTTAACAGACTGAAGTCTTTCTGGGGACAGACTCTAGTGCATTTTCCTGTTTCTCAGCTGACCATTGCTAGAGAGAGAATATTGGATTAAGTAAGGTGTCCTTATGTGCTTATTCTTGACTGCCAGGAAGAGTTACTGTTCAGCTAACTGAAGAGCAAGAGGGCTACAGTTCCTGAGGGAAGGGATATACTGTCTTTATTATGTGTTGATGTTATGGACATACTGATAAATTTTCCTTCCTTGCAGATCTTGAACTCATATGTGTGTATTGAAGAACATCACACTTATCTCACTTGTTTGAAGAAGCCTTTTTATGAAAAACATTAGATAAATTTTTACATCCTTCAAAATTCAAGTGCATGAAAACATGCATTCTAAAAGAGAAAATATATGTGGTTCATATTACATATGCCAAAGGTTTTAAATCCAATAAAATGAGGTCTGCCACACCTGCTCATAATTTTTTTGATTCTCAAAAGAAGACCAGGAAATTCATTTTTTCCAACAACATAAAGCTTTGATTTCTGTAGATTTACAATGTTAAAATTATTTGACAAGGAGAAAAATCATTGCATATATTTTCAGGGCCATGTGATGAATTGTAAAGTTCTTATAAGTGTGTTGAAATCAAATCACAGTGAGGAAACGTTGAACAAAGAAGTGTTCAAATGTTTGAACCAAATGTTGCCTGTGAAATATTGGGTCATCATTCTGAATCTTCCACTAATTTTCAATATTGCCTTGAGCAACTCACCTAAATCTCTCTATTCAGGTTTGTCTTTTTAAAATTGAGATTCTCAAATTTTATTTTCTATGGAGATATCTTTGATTAATTACTATCTGTAAAATCCTGTAAAATGTAAATTGTCCTGTAAGTATGATAGATTATTTAAAAAGATATTTTCATGCACAAATGAAAAATCTCTCAGAACTTGCTAGAGGAATAGATTAAATGCATAAATTAACATATTCAGAGGGTGAAAAAACAAGGCTAGATATAACTTCAAGGAGGAAACTGGAGTATAGAAGGGATGGGTAGCAGAGCATCACAGGTTTCAATATCAGGCATATTTATGTGCATGCTGTGGATCTATTAAATGGCCTTAGGAGAATGATGTGGCAGGAAAACAATAAAATGTGGCTGGACAAAATTAGGAGTGGTGTCACTATACAAAAGAAGGACAGTTGCATTATGAAAGCATATTTTGAATATCCTAAAAATCAGAAAGAAAATTATTGGAATACAGCATCTTATTATAACGAAAATATGATGAATAGAGGGCCAGAGAGAAAATCAAGAAAATATCCCCTCATGCCAAACCACTCACCATGATATTTGAAAAGCTGTGGAAGCCAGATTTTTTTTTAGTAGGGTCTGTAGCACTAAGACATGGGTAATGGTTTTAAACTAAAAAAAGGTAGAATTAGACTAGATATAAGAAAAATAATGTAATAACAAGGATGAAACACTGAAATAGGTTGCCCTATATCACAGATAAATGTGATAAATACTCCATCCCTGGAAATATTCATGGTCAGGTCAGATGGGCCTCTGAACAACCTGATCTAATTGCAGGTGTCCCTGTCCATGACAATGTTGGACTAGATGGCATTTAAAGGTCCCCTCATACCCAAACTATTCTATGGTCCTATGCTACAAACTTCAGAAATACAAATAAATTATTAATTGCCGCAAAATAATCCACTAAAATCTAATTATAAGATAAATACACAAACACAAATTGAACGGGAAAGAAGAGAAATCTTGAGACTTAAAAAATAAAAGTAAATATTTCACCAAATGAAATTGGTATCTATTTAGAGCACATAGACAATTTCATGTGGTAGAAAAACAAATACAGATGGTTTATGGATTATTGTGAAAGAGGCTTTGTAATGGTAGTAGATTATTTTCTTTCTGCATTCAAGGGCGTAAACCAAATTTTTACTGACTATCCATTTGTTATTGCCCAATACCATGAACAAAAACAATTTTATATTATTTAGAAAAAAATGTAATTGTAATAGTTTGGGTGGAAAGAATGATTGTAAAATATGTATTCTTTTCTCTAAATTAATAATTTACTTTCAATAATTTACAAATCAAAAGTTGTAAATATCCATTATGTCAGATGATTTATACCCATAAGTAGTTTAAAACTAAAGAGTAAAACTTAAACCAAAACATTTCTAAATAACTGAAATAAAACTTCAAGGTCTACCCAAGATATAAGTATTTTCAATTATAATATTCAATGTATTATGTCAATTTAACAAAGAAACAATAAGCATTTTGTTGTTGAGAGCTTTGTGCAGCTGACAATGATAATACTGTTTAAGGGATAACAAAGATGCCAAGTAGCTGATTAGATAATATATTTATAATGTTGAATTTCCTTTTAATCATATAATATACTTAATATAATGATGAATACCACTAAATTACTATTAGGAACAATGACATCTGTGAAGATGCTGAAAGTGGGAACAAATTGTCATTACCTGCTCTCCATTCTGGTACCTCTTTTACCCTGCACAACTTTGATTTCTAATTAACATTTACCATTGAGGTAATGTTTGCTCTGGCAATCAGAACAGAACCAGCACACTCAGCTAGACCCTAATAATCATTATCTCTTTGGGTGGTCTCTCACACTGCAGTATTTTTTAAGTGTCTTGTCACCTGAGACTGGATTAAGACTCTCCATAGACCTCCCCAGCTGATGACATGGTCACCCACAAGGACCAAATCCCATGCTTCAGCAACAATGCCAGCCTTCTTGATGAAGAGCTTGTTTTGGTTCTAAACTCACTTTTTAAGTCTCCCCAGGGTCTGGAGAGTCTTCTATGTGTGAAGAATCCCACTCCATCAGAACCAACATCGTCTTGCAAAACTTCGTTGTGAAATCAAGCACTGCCTTCAATGTCTTACATAACCCACTTTTCTGTAAAAACTTTTCTTTATGTTTTCTAGATCACAGAAATCACAGAAATCTTGCTTTGGGTGCATACCACCTCCCATGACTGGAAACTGTTAAACCACAATCACTTGAGCACCTATTTCAATGCTTGCAAGATACCCAATATGGAGAGGTGAGTTCTGTGTTTGTAGATGAGACAGCTGACAGGTATTTGACTGAGTTGTGTTTGTGGCTTTTATTTGCTTACCAGATTTTTGAAGTCAGGTGATCCCTCAGGAGAACATGGAGTGAAATCATTTTCATTTGAACATTATATATGTGGGAAAATATATGTGGTATGGAAACTCATTCTAAGTAGAGAAATAACAAGAATTGTTTATGGTACTCTAAAAAGACCCAAACGCCAAGCATGCAAATTAAAGAAAGCAGCAAACATAAGCTACTGATATTCTATCTCTCTCTATGTAAACAGTTGAGTATATGCCTAGAATAAAGTATGCAAGGCCTCACAGTATTAGAAAAAATCTTGACACATTGGAGGAAATTCGAGGAAAAGCAACATAAATTATTGAGGGGCTGAAAGGATTGACTTACGGTGAAAGATTAAAAGAAATAAATATGTATAACTTGCTAAGCAATGACTGGAGGGGGAAAGGGGGAAGGGAGATGTTAACTGTCTACATACATTTGAAGGCTGTAAACACCAAGGACAGAAAAAAACTATTTAAGGTGGTCTTAGTGTACATCCAAGTTTAAATAAGACCAAGTAGAAATTAATGATGGTAAAATTAAACCAGAAATGAAAAAAGAATCCAAAATCATATATATATATATTTATGAAGCAGAAGGATTCTAAGATAGATGTATTTGTTCAGAAGTGTTAACAGTCTTCTTCCTTGGTCAGAGTATGAGAAAAATACTTTCAAATCCTTCTTTTCCCAGAAATAGAAATTCAAGATTTCCAAATATCCAGTGAGTTTTCACACAGGTGGTACTAGCTTGGTACTGGTCCCTCTCTATCCTCTTAGTTCTCTCATGAATTTTGGATGTTCTTCTGATTCAAAATGAAAATAAATTTTGAAACATTTTTTAGGGAGGGAGCTTTGGTGTTTTGTTTTGCTGTTTTTACAAAATTGGTTTATTTTCTGTCTAGGCCTGCACAAGATAATTTACCATTAAGAAACGTACTTGTATTTACAAGGTGTATTGGATTTTCATGGGCAGGTTTCAGTAGCAGGGAAGCTAAGGGGGTGGCTTCTTTAGGAAGATACCAGAAGCATTCCCCTTTTCCAACAGACCCAGTCCTAGGAGGCACCAAGACACGTGCCACTGGCCAAGTCTGGGTCAAGTCTAAGTGATGGCAATGCCTATGTGATAACTTATTTAAGAAGAAAAAATATGTATTATGCAGATGAAATTTCACCCAGAGAAGAGCAGAATATGTGAGAGGAACCACTGCAGACACCAAGGTCAGTGGAGAAGGAGGGATGGGGAATATTCCAGGCACTGGGGCAG
The DNA here is from genome assembly GCA_013389925.1 of Aegithalos caudatus. Classification (NCBI taxonomy): domain Eukaryota; kingdom Metazoa; phylum Chordata; class Aves; order Passeriformes; family Aegithalidae; genus Aegithalos; species Aegithalos caudatus. The sequence continues at coordinate 102,688 of WEIU01020653.1, read as the reverse complement.
AGACTTCCCTGCAGCCTGTGGTGAAGACCATGGTGAAGCAGCTGTCCCCCTACAGCCCAAGGACATCCAGAGGGAAGAAGAGATCCAGCTTCAGCTTTTGAAAGATCCTATCCCAGAGCAAGTAGATGCCTGGGGGGAGTTTATGAACCTCTGGTATACCTGTGCTGGAGAAGGGCAGAGATCTACAGATCCATGGAGAGAAGAGCCCTCACTGGAGCAGGTTTCCTGGTAGGACTTGTGATGCTGTGTGGGGGACCCACACTGGAGCAGCCTGTCCTTGAAGGACTGCACCCTGTGAAGGAGTGACCCACATTGGAGACTTTTGTGGGCAACTGTTTCCTGAGGGATGAACTCACACTGAAGAAATTGATGGAGAACTGTCTTGCATTGGAAGGACCCTGTGCTGCAGCAGGGGAAGGACTACTCTCCCTGTGCTGTGGCAATGTGTGATGAACAGGTAACCCCTGTTCCCTGTCTCCCTGAGATGCTGGGGGAGGAGGTAGAGTTGAGAAGGAGGGAGGGGAGTGGGGAAAGTATTTTTAAGGTCTTATTTTACTTCTCATTATCCTGCTCTGATTCGATTAGAAATAAATTCAATTAATATTAGAGTCAGTTTTTCCTGCGATAGTATTTGCTGAGTGATCTCTCTGTCCTTATCTCAACTCGTGAACCCTTTGTATATTTTCTCTGCCCTGTCCAGCTAAGGAGTAGAATGAGAGAGCAGCTTTGTGAGTGCCTGGCATCCAGTCAGAGCCAACCCACTATGGCTTTTTTAAAGGACTGTACTGGGTTGACTTTGGTGAACACTAGATGCCCATCAAGCCACTCAACCGTTCCACTTCTCAGGTAGATAGGGGAGAGAAAATAAGATGGAAAGAAATTTGTAGGTTGAGATAAGGCAGTTTATAAAGAAAAGAGCAAGTCTGTGTGTACATGAGCAAAGAGAATAAAAATATTTATTCTCTACTTTTAATCAGCGAGAGATGTTCAGCCACTTCTCAGAAAGCAGGGATTCAACATGTACAGTTTTTATTCCAGAAGGCAAACAATGTAAATAAAAAATGCTCCACTTCCTCCTCCTTTTCTTAGGTTTTATATCTGGGCTGACATCACATGGTATTGAATAGCTCTCTGGTTAATTTAGGTCAGCTGGCCTGGTTGTGTCCTCTTACCAGAATCTTGCCCACCCCCAGCTCCTTGTGGGTGGGAAAATGTTGAGAGACAGCACTGATGCTGTGCCAGCTCTGCTCATCAGAAACCAAAACACTGCTGTGTTGTCAACACTTTTCCAGCTACCAGTGCAAAGCACAGCACTGTGAGGGCTGCTGAGGGGAAATAAACTACATCTCAGCCAGACCCAATACACCAGCAAAGGGACAAAATTATCTAATGAGCTTATTTCATCTCTAATACCTATACTTATGTGACAATTTTTTTCAGGAAAACAAAGGCTTCACGCTCAGACAATGATCAAAAAGCTCACAAAATAAAGTACAGGGATAGAATGCCAAAGTATCCTTACAATGTCAAACTTTAAAGCACTTGATTTTTGTATTTCTTCTCCTCTTGCCTGAAAAAGGCTCTTAAATCCTAGGTTGGAAAAGACTTTTAAAATCAATGAGTCTAATGGTAACACAGCTCTACCTAGTCGACCACAAAACCATGTCCCTAAGCAGCATGTCTACACATCTTTTACACTCTTCCAGAGATGATGATTCAACCATTTCCCTGGGCACTCAGTTCCAGTGCCTGACAACCTTTTCATTAAAGAAATTTTCCAAATAACTCTGGGTTTGATATTTCTGAGTCTATAAGGTTTTCAGCCTGTCAGTGGCTGATTCTCTTGGGAAGATTTCTTGAGAGAATTTTCATTCAAGGACAGTTCTGTGGACCAATGATACGACTTTTTTGTGCAGCATGCTATAAAAAGTTTAGACAACTTGTCCAGTAGTGTAGTGGTTAGCACCACTGCCTTACAAACTGTTGACCTGCTTTGATTCCCTCTCTAGTCACATTAGTGAAACTAGAAAAGGCAGCCAAACATACACAGCTGTACAAGTCATCCAGCCTTTTTATGACATGCTGCACTAAAAAGGCATATCATTGGTCCATAGAATTGACACTTCTCTCCATTAAGTAACAGAAACAACACTTGGCAGAGGGATTGTTATGAGAATGTAGAAATATTATGGTTAAGAGAAAGATTATTTACATGAATTGTTCTTGAATGAAAATTCTCTCAAGAAATCTTTCCAAGAGAAGAAAATGAGCCACTGGCAGGCTGAAAACCTTATAGATTCAGAAATATCAAACCCACAAATAACCATAATGAACAACTGTCTTACTGTTAAAGACTGAGGCAAAGATGGAATTAAGTACCTGTCCTGGTTTAGGGCAAATTCAGGAGGAAACCTCTGAATGGGTGTCCCTCTGGGAAGCAAAGCCAAATGGTCCAACTCCCCAACTGGTCTGGGAAAGAACCTCCTCGGAGAAAAGTGGAAGGAACTATTTATATAACAAACAAAGGTCCAACAAGCATAAAGAATGACTAATATAAAACAATAAAACCTCTCATTCTGAAGTGAGATGGCAATTTGAAAAAGTCCTTGCTGTGGGTGTAGCTCAGCTCTCTCTGTCTCTTATCAGTCCCAGTCCCTCTGGCACTGCTGGAATGCTGAAATCCTGGCCCCTGTGAGCCACAGGTGTAAGCTCCCAATGCTCTTCTGGGTTTTTCAGTCCAGGACACGTTTAAACAGTCCCAAGAAAAAGAAAGGAAAACAAACAAACAAAAAACAACCCAACAAAAACAGTTCATGGAGCTTCTCTGCCTCAGCTAGCTAAAACTAACCAAAAGCAAAAAGATCTGTCCTGCTGTCTGTTAGTGCCTCAGACAAACACAGCCCAGGAGCAGAACGTGGAGGAGCAAACGGCATCTCTGATAACAAACTGCACTTCTTCTTCCCCCACTCTGCTCTCAGAACCAGTCTTAAAGGTGCAGAACCCAATATACAGCATAAATAGGCCAGACAATTGGGGATACAAGCATCAAAAAGTCACCCTAGGACAGTAACTCAGTCTTTTCCTCAGCCTTGGTCACTACATTTCCCTCCACATCTAATATAGGATGGGCATTTTCCTTGGCCCTCCTTTTCTTGCAAATGTATCTATAGGAATATTTTTATTGTCTTTTAGAGTACTAGTCAGATTAAAGTCTCATTGGTCTTTGACCCTTCTAACTGCCTCCCCCCATAAGCTCATGACATCCCTGTAGTCCTGAGTTTCCTGCCCTTTCTTCCAAAGGTCATAAACTCTCCTTTTTTCCCTGAGTACAAGCCAAAGTGCTCTGTTCAACCACCTTGGTCTTATTCCCCAGCAGCTCATCCCTTGGTGTATGGGCACAGCCTGCTCTGTACATCTAAGATTTCCATCTGAAAATACCTCAAGCCTTCCTGGGTCCTTTGTCCTTCAGCAATACCTCCCAAGGGACTCTCTCCACCAGTCTCCAACAGAGACCAAAGTCTGCCCTCTGGAAGTTCAAGGGGGTGAGACCCACTGAAGTGTCCCCCTCATGCTGTTGGAGTGTGTCCCTGCATAATTCAGTCAAATTACCCTCCAATACAGTAGGACTGCTCGGAGAAGGGTCCCTACAATGGGATGCTGTCAGACTGATCAAGCATAAGGATCTTGGCCTTCTTTGAGAGCTGATGGACAAGTCAAATGCCTAGGGAATCTCCCTGCACTAAGGGTTGAGAAAAATCTCACCTTTTCACATGACATATGTATTTTTAAAATTCCATTTGTTGGTATTGAAGAATAGATAGAGCCATGCATATATAATGAGATCAACACTGAAGTAAGTCTTTAGGTCACTGAAAGAAAGCTCTGGGAAAAATGCCTTGGAAATTAACTTCAGGTTTTGTAGGTTTTTTGGTGTTTTGTTTTGTTTTGGGTTTTTGTGTTTTTTTTGTTTGTTTGTTTGTTTTTGTTTTTGTTTTTGTTTTTGTTTTTGTTTTTGTTGTTGTGGGGGTTTTTTGTTGGTTTTTTTTTAGTACACAGGTAAGTTGTCTGCTAGCTTGGAAACATGAAATAACAATTTCTAGTAATAGTGCATCATTCATCATATAATTTCTTTAGACCAGGGATTTCAGGAACTGCTGATGGAGAGTTTGCTTTCAAACAGTATTAATGGCCTCTATTATTTTTGCCTACGAAAGTGAATTACTGCAAAATAATAGGTGTGACTTGTCCAGGACTTTAAATGAAAATATTTAAAGGAGTCCTTTTCTGTGTTATTTTTCCACCAGTTAGTAAATACAAGTTAATGATCCTCCTACTCATGTGCCCCAAACCTCAAAGGTAAATGGAAGGAGTCACAATTTTAACCTGTAATAATATACCACAGTTTTACCAGCAAAAAATTTTTGTTGAACCTGCCAATGTTGTGAATGTATGTGTAAGCATTAAAGTAGGAGAGAAGATTCTATTTAGCTGATATTCCATATGTATGAAAGAGTTCTGAATGTCCAGGGAAATCCTGAATTACTGGATGTTGTGGCTTAATCTAGTAACCCCCAAGTCATATATTAAACTCTGCAGATGTATGAATTACTACAGAGTTACCATTAGCATATCCAAGTGGCAGGCCAGGCAATGTCTCAGAGTGATCAGCTGTTGGTAAGTACTTCAAGCTATTCTAACTTTGGAATAAAGCTTAAAAAGACATCTTCTCTGAAAAACAGTCTGTTTTGTATGGGAGAGTGTTGTGACTTAACCCTGCCTGGCAGTTTGCTCAAGTGGGATGGGGGAGAGAACAATAAGAGGTGTACAGGTGGGAAAACTCATGGGTTGAGCTAAAGACAATTGAACAATTAAAGCAAAAGTTGCACATGCAAATCAGTCAAAATAAGGAATTCATTCATCACTTCCCATTGTCAGTCAGGTGTTTAGCTACCTCTGGGAAAGCAGGGCTTCATAATGTGTAAAGCATACTTGGGAACACAGTATATGCAAAATTCCCAAATGCCCCTTTCTTCCATCTTTCACAGAGCTTTTATTGCTTAGAATAATGTCATGTTGTGTGGAATATCCTTTGGATCAGTTGGGGTTATCTTTGCCAGCTGTGACCCTCCCAGCTTCTTGTCTGCCCCCAGCCTCCTGACTGGCCAGGCAGTGTGAGAGGCAGAAAGTCCTTGACCGTGTGTGAGCACTGTTCAGTACTAGCTGGACATCCCTGGGTTATCAACACTTTCCAGCACAAAACCAAAATACAGCACAAAACCAAAACACAGTCCAGCTGCTGTGAAGAAAATGAACAGCACAGAGAGAAAAGAAGGAACACAACTTTGACTTGTTATAGGTAAAAACTATAGGTTAGTTAAGTTCAATTTTGGAACAAGTTGACCAGAGACATTATGAAGTTTTCAGGCTAGAGAGCCCTGAGAGAGCTGGTCTGATTCTGTAGCTGACCTTACTGAGCAGGGAGTTGGTCTAGAGAACAACTGCAGTCCTTTCCATGCTGAATTATCCCGTGGTTTTGTAGGGGTGGCTGAATTTTCCAGCCTGACAAAGGTGAGCCTGGGAGTTCCATCTCCCCACATTCAGCCTAACAAGGCTCAACATGTGCTCCCAGTAGACACACAGACAGAAGTAAACAACACATATATAAATATACACATGGCCAGCCACACAAATCAACACAGACAGAAGCACAAACAATATTCAATATTCATGCAAACACAAAAAGTACCAACAGTCTCATGTTGTTCTCTTCTCTGTCTGATCAGGATAAATGTCCATTAGTGGAAAATTTATTGGCATATATAGACATATATACAGTGTGGATCCCTACAGGAGCTGGCTTTGGACAATGTTTATTTTGTGAATCAGTAGCCTGAAAGTTTGAACATTTCCCTAGTTATATTTTGCATCTAAACTACAACATGATCAAAATGCAATAGAAAACTGTGTACTTGAACGTTGGATCCAAAAATCTGCATTAGTGAGCTGGGATTTTAAAAGGTAGTATTTTAGCATTTAGCCTTCTAGGAGAAAGAAAAAAGCAAAACAAAAACACCACCACAATAAAGTAAGCACTTTTTTTTATCTTGAATATTGCCTTGGGAGGAGTGAAAGCACAGGGTGCTTGTATCCTTTATATTTTGCCTCGTTTTTAACACTAGAACCTGAATGGTGTTGAACTCCTTTTTTTTTTTT
>WEIU01020653.1:69193-90742 GCA_013389925.1 Aegithalos caudatus | reverse complement strand
ACCCAACCCCACACACATAAAAAACACTAAAAACCAAACCAAACAAAAAACTTAAAAAAAACAAAAAAAAAAAACCAAACCAACATCTTGAATTATGAGAAAAAAAAAAAAAAAAAAAAAAATTCTATCTTCTCCCAAATATCCAAACCAGATTTGATTTAAAGTGTTAAAAGAAAAAGACAACAAAGATTCATTCACTGGTAATGCATTAGCCTTCCCAATTGCGCCATGTGACATTATTATTGTTGTTATTATTATTATTATTAATGCAGTAGCATCCCCATATTTTGTTAAGCACTGTGCAAGGAGAGTAAAAGAAAAAAATATTCCCCATACCAAAATCATAAAAAATGTAAATGTTCCCACAAAGTATGGATACAGGGCTTTCTGTAAAGCTTCACATGCTGAAAATTTTGCTATTTAGTCAGGAGTTTTCTTCTGCATTGTATTCCCAAAAAGACAGAATCAATTACAAATTTTTGGTTAATCCCTTAAGTTATATGTGAAGCATGCTAAAGATCTTTACGTTGAAACCTTGGGATCAGCAGTGATGAAAACATTACTAAACTAATAACAGTAATGGAAAAATGCCTCAGCATTGATGCTGAGGAGATAATCTTCCTTTTTTTTATTATTTTCCCTTTTTAATGATTTAACAAGGAAGGGAAAATGTGCTGCTCAGAATACAAATACTAAATATTTGTCCTTCAATACAGAGGATGAAAGTTTAGTCTAAACTCATTCCCATTTTCCACCTGCCCAGGGTTGAAGAATTTGAGCTTCTATTCTGTCATGGGAAACTAGAGAATAAAGAGTGCACATTCGTGCATAGACAAATTGAAGGCAGATCCACCACACCAGTACAGCAGAAAGTTGCCAATCGGCAATGCAGGACGACCTGTAGAACTGTACAAAGTAGCAGCAATGACTTTCAGAGAACAGGGAAAATAATCTATTTTGCTATTAACAACACACAGATAGTAAAAAAAGGGGAAAAAAAATCCCTCACCACTATATAAATATTCTGGCTAACCCTGGCATGTCACAAAACTTGTGTCTCTTCTAGTAAATGAAGAGAACTGAGCCCAAGATTTGACTCTCCAGTTGACAGCCTTCATAAACTTGGAAGAGTGATGAATCTGAGATGTGGGTGATATCTATGATATCGCCCACAACAAGACTGTCATTAATGTACGTATTTTGTAATTTCTTTTTCCCTTAAAAAGAAGGACAAAGGTTTCAATCACAGTCCAAATGTTGCTACTATTTTAGTTTGCTTTATACTGCCTAGATAATTCTAAACACCACAAAATCTGCTGTTGTTTGGATCTCTTCAGTACAAAAACTATAGCCATATTTTGAAGTGAGAAACTTTTCAATGGTAGTCTTTAAAGAATTGTATATAGAACTCAAGCAGCATTAATACGTGTTTAACTGAATCAGCTTGGTCCTTCAAAGACATTTGTGAAGTCAAAATTCCTGAGGACTCTGTATTTTGTTTATATAGAAACTCCACAGAAAATGTTAATGATTAATACAATGTGAAAAGAAGAGGAGAAAAAGGCACGTTCCATATCAAATATCCATATTTTTCTCCCACAGCTTCAACTGTGCAATCGAGTTTATCACTTTTCACATTCCTGTGACTTTTCTGTTATTTTTAGAATTTCATGAGCTGTTTAGTGACTATTTAATTCTTCAGTGATTAGAGACCACTTTACAGAGTAGTATCTGTAAACAAGGTTAAATTTAGAAGTAAAAAAGAAAACCATGTAAACAAACAGAAGAGCAACAATATTTTTGATAAAGTAACTAAATTCTCATGAAGGCAAATAGCAATTTTCCTCAGTTGTGTACATGATGCAAAAATTAATGCATAAATATTCCCAAAAAATACTATTCACTATAACATAATCATCAGATCTAGATCAACAAATACGATTTTTCATAAGCATCTAAGATAATTAAAATCACAATCTCAAAAATATAATCACCAGCTATTTAAAGTTTCTGAATTTGAAATATCATTTGGAACATTTTTATTCTGTGGGAACTTCTTGTGTCTTTGAGTAGATAATTATTTAATCTTCCATTTAGTTAATGAATCCAGTATCACTTGCAGCTGAACTGTAAAAATCTGCCATGTATAAAGACATTACATCACAAAACCCCAGAACAAGTGATGTTGGAAGGTTCCTTAGCAGATCAAATAGTCCAAAGAATTTGGACTAACACTAAGTTAATCAGGGCAGGTTACTTAGCAGGTTACTATGTCCAGTCAGGTTTTGAACATTACCAGAGACCATTCTGGGTAACCAGTTCCAGTGTCTGTCTTACCTCCCAAGAAAGGAAGTGTTTTATTATGTTTACATTGCATTTCTGTACTTAAATTTGTTCCCATTGCCTTTATTGATTTAATTGGGCACCACTGAGACTGGTTGTATTCTTTATACTCCCTGATCAGATTTATTCATTGCTGAGATTCCCCCTGAGCCTTTTTTTCTCCAACCTGAACAGTCACAGACCTTTCAGCTTGTCCTTGTAGACTGGATGTCCATTACCTTAATCATCTTCTTGGCCCTCTGGTGGACTCACTCCAGTGTGCCTATTTTTTTTGTACTGGGGTGCCCACAACTGCACATGTGACTTCAGATAGTTCTTGCCAGGGGTCATTACAGGGGAAAGATCAGCCCCCTTGACCTGTTGGCAATGCTCTCTTTTCTTCAGCCCAGGAGGATTCTGCTCTTCCCTAAGGCACATTTCTGACACATGGTCGGCTTGTGGGTTCAGCAGGATACCCCAGGTCCTTCTCTGCACAGCTGATTTCCAGTCCAGCCCCAGACTGTATGGGTATGGGGAGATATTCCTCCCCAGCTGCAGGACCTGGCATTTCCCTTCATTCACATGAGGAATACTGACCCATTTCTCCCACCTGTGGAGGTCTCTGTGAAGAGCAGCACACCCAACTTGTCTACCAGCCATGCCTCTCAGATTTGTATCTTCTTCAAACTTGCTGAGAGTGCACTGTGTGCCTCCATCCAGGAAATTAATGAAAAGAGAGCCCTGGAGCCCTACAGAGCCCTGGCCACATTATCATCCCCTGAGAAGACCAAGAGTGACCATCCTCCAGTGAGACCCTGTACTCCTGGCCACAGCACTTTAGGCCTGGAAGTTCAGTCAATTTTCAGTCCATGTCACTGTCCATTTACTAACCTTTAGTTCATGAGTTCACAAGTTCACAGAAGTTCACATGGGAGATGGTATTCAAACTAAGATCAAAATAAACAAAACCACTGAACTCCTCTCATCCACTGAGCTAGAAGTTTCATTTTAGAAAGTTATCATTCCCCTTTTATAAATCCAGTCTGATTGCTCCCAACCACTTTGTCCCTCATGAGTTTGAAAATCATTTTCAGGATTAACTGCTTCATCAGCTTCTCAGGTGTGATGATGACCAGCCTGTAGTTTTCTGGACCCTCCATCTTGACATTCATGAGGATAGGAATGATCTTTCTTTTCTCATGTCTGCCATTGGAAAGTCTATAAAACAGAAATGTAGTGCCAGCAAATGGAGTGAGAAAACACTGTTATTGTATTTGTGATGAAACTACAGAAGTCTAAAGAGAGATGCTAATTCAAAGATGGTTCTGTTCTTGAATGTATAATTCTCTAAGCTTCTGCATATCTGATTTCACTTTGGTAATCCTACTGCATACATAAAATGAAAGAAGAAAAGCTCCAAATTCAGACCACATTGTTATCATCACCTCCTTAAAATTGTTCCAGATTTATTTCCTTTGGAGTTTTCCAATTCAAACATGCTCCATAGCATATATGAGCAAAGTCAAGTGAGTGGAACAAAAACACAAAAGTATGAAAACTACAAGATATATAGTTTTGGGACATTGAGCCATTCCAGGCACTTCTGATTGTCATCTGTTCTATTTGTCCATCAGAACTGACTTTAAATTTACTTTTCTGGCTCTATTTGTTTGTAAATATGACCCTCTTACAAAACAGAGAGATGAAATCTGCACTAAATTGACATCAATACTTTCAAAGTCTGTGCTAAAAGGCACACATTTTGACCTGCAAATAAAAAAATATTCCCCTCCAGATGTCCAGATATTGCTCCCTTAACCCCTTGTTTCCATACTGCTTGTGTGTCTTTTCTTACAGGCTCATTGAACAAAACAGGAATTTCTGTTCAGTGCTAGAATAGAATTCAAGTGGATGTTTACTAGACACGTCAAAATATCCATGACATCTAATTTTTTCTTTAAAATATTTGTCTTTTTTATTATAGACTTGTCACCAACACTGGCAGAAATAGTCTCCCTCCCAGCATTGATAACAGTTATGCTTAGAATCCCTTAAAACCCTCAGGCAACACAAGACTCCCAAAGCAATCTTAATACTGGTAAACTTCAGGTGAACATCCAAGCCATTAGGTATAAAGCTGACACATATACAAGCTGAAGAATGTCTAAGATTTATTATTATCATACTGTTCCTGGAATGAGATAAGTGAAGGTTTATCTGAACAGCACTCTTCCTACCAGATACTGAAGTGCAGCAAGCTCAACAAACTTCAACTGAAATCAATATGGTAGCAGAATTAGTCATCAATCTGTCCCTTACCTGCTTAACCCAGGCCAAGATCTAGACAGACTTCATATATACATACACTGCATACTAACACTGGTGTTCATGTCTGAAACCTGGAAAACAGGGAAGAACTACTCTTGTGTCTAAACAGGGAGAGTCTCTAGCAAAGAATGGTGATTTGAGTTTCCCTGTGGAGGATCTGAAGGGAAATCCTGTAACTTGCAGTGGATAATCTGAGAAAGAAGGACCTTTCAGGCATGAGAAATTCACTGTGTGCACCCAACAGGATCTCAGTGGAGGCTGGAAAATAGAGGGGTTGCTCTGCCATCTCCTTTGGATATGACTCATGGTATATCTCATTTTATGGTGATCAGAAATTTTCAAACTACCTCCAGTAAAAAATACTTTTTCTCTTTTTATCTGAAAAAGTTTGGAGCATGTGGAATTGCTAAGGAACATGTAGAAGAATTGGAATTTTGAGGATAGAATGGTGAGTGACAAAAAAAAAAAATGAGTGAATGCTCTGTGTGTATTCATATGGGTTTACCTTAACAAACCCAACTGTTGATTTCCTATGTTCACACATCTGCTGTGATGCTTGTGAAGTTTGATTTTTGTTTTAAGAAGTTAATGTTTCATGACTGATGTTTTCAGCAGAATTCATGGCAACTGATATACAAGGATGGCCTGAGGCCTGACATATCTTTATACTGACAATCAATGCCATGCATTGCCTGGTGATTAAAAGGAATAAAACTTTATTCTAGAGCTTAAATACATCATTAAGAAGTAGCCTTCTAAAGCTACTCATTAACATGAAGATTTGGCCATCTAAGGAGTTATGGTTTATTCCCCAGTTTTATTGTTCATTATCACATGGCCAAAACAGCTGACAACTCACAAAACTATTTTAATAAGTACAGTCACTATTTTTATTTTTGATTCAAGGGAAATATTTTGATTAGCCTGATCAAAACATTTGGCTATGATAGTTATCATCAGGCTATCATCATCAGACTGATGATTAAGGTTAAAATTTTCAAATTATTTTAGGAAAATTTCTATTCCCAAGTTTCATGGTGTTTTCAAACTTTGTAGTAGTTAGCATCCTTTTAACTAATTCTTTTTTTCTTTAAAATACTTAATGCTTGTCTCGAACCAGAATGATGAAGAAGAAAAAAATTCATCGTGACCAGCAGACTTTAAAGGATAATGAAACATAGATGACAGCCTGTGTTATGTACCTCTAATGGTTTGGTTTGAAACAACTCAGTAAGAAAATAAAAATTTATTCCTTTTCCAAATAAAATCATGGCGTATGTTGCTGTGGTTCTTATCGTAGCAATCATGGAACCTGTATGTGCAATTAAGGCCTGAGTTTTAAATCCCTTTGGATTACAGGTCTACAATTAGCAGTGGATTTTTCTGGTTTACCCACTTTTTTTTTTTTTTTTTTAAGAGAAATGGTATTAACACACCTTATTTTGGAATCACTCTGCTTTTATCATCCCAATACCCTCTATCACTAGCATACAAAAACCTCAAACCATATATTCAGCAAGTGTAAACTCATTTGATGCTATTGTCTTCAAGGGTTTTGTTTTAACCAGGCGAGGATATTCACCCACATAACTTCCATCTTTTTTTTTTTTTCAACTAAATATAAGAGTGTTATTTTTTGTCATGAATTCTGTCCTTAATTTCTTTATATGAGTCTTCCATTCAGTTCTAGAGCATTGATAATTAGTGTCAGGCATGGAACACTTAACAATACTAAATACTACAAAGGATCTGAATGGTAATCTTAATGTGAAAAGGTTCTAAAGAAGCAACCTACAAATGCACAATAATAAAAACAAATGGAATAAGAAATCAAATAAATGAAAAAATATAAGACTTTTAACCCCTATGGTTTCAGTAAATACAGCAACCATGATTAAGGAAATCAGACTTTGGAGAGCTTCTTAAAAATAAATAAAAGGAGAACAGCTGAGAATGATGCAGGAATATCAATTAAGGAAATGTGTGGAAACTAGATAAGGAAAAGGCAGCATCAACACAAAATTATTGGCAATAAACTAAATCATTTACAAAGGTTATATTCAACACCCATCTTTCTCCTCCCCACTCTCCTCTCTCAAAGTGTAACTATTTGGCTGACACACTGAAGATAGAAGTTTTGCAAATCATACATAAATTACTGATATAAAACAGTTCAGATCATAAACAGGATGAATATATCTTCTAGTCTGAGACCAAATAAGCCCATATCTTTTGAAGTGACACTCCTCTTCCAGTCATGTTGCACTTATAAATTCAGAAAGCTGCCAAGAGCAACACGAACAATTTCCGCTTTGTTTTTGCATCAATTCCTGCCTCCTTTTTTACAGCTGACCTCAGATGAGAAATATTGCCTCCATACATATATCTATATTGATTGTCAGAAATTATTTGGCCTATTTAGGCTTTGCTGTTAAGAACCTGAATAAAGTCCTAAATTTTTATGAGCCTGGCTTTTGGTGCATTGTCTTCAGAACACATTGATTTTGCATTCACAAAATGAAGGACTGTGACATTGGGGTTGACAAAGAATAGGGTAATTCCTACAAAAGTGAAGAAAAACAAGTGTCAAATTACAGAGGTAATCCTTGCTCTCTTCAAGGCAGATGAACCCAGTTTATATGTTTCATTTACTAACAAATCAGTTAATGGTCATTAATTAAAAATTAAATTGATATGAAAAAATCATTGGAACTCTTCTTGTCTTTGTGTAATGACAGGTTATAATATTTACCTTTTTTACAAAGGAAAACATATTAAACATGCAGTAAGCCTGTAAGTACAGCATTCTGCTGCTAACACTAATACTGAGAGTGTAGAGTATACTGAAACCATCATTGCTTTGCCGAGTGATGGATGAGTTTGGTGGTTTGGGTACTTGAAAGCTTGGACGTGTCTCTGAAATTCATCCAACAAATGAACTTCTTAAAAGGGAAACATTAGTTTAGCAGTGTTTCACAAACAGGTTCTCATGCAGCATTTGGAGCACTCAAACTGGTTGGAAAGATGAAGAGACCAAGGAAAGCTCCACTCTGTTGCGGTGCGCAGCTCTGTCTCTGGGGTCAACTTTGCCTGGCTGACCACCAGCAGCCCTGGCTGTGCTCCTACAGCACCTTTGTGTGAGTTTTTGGTCTTGCAGCACTGTTACCTCTGCTGTCACAGCCGTGGTCAGAAATAGTGGACTCTCTCTCAAGACTTTGTGAGCAGATTTTATTGGGGGAACAACAGGGAAAACCCTGGTCCCAGGCTCAGAGCTTCCCAAGAGAGAGACCCCGAACCTGAGTCCTTAGGGGGCTTTTATCAGCACAATTTCAAGGGGTGNACCAATAAAACACAGTGTCTGGGCAAAGGCCTGGGTTGTCTTGGAAACCCTTATCAACTTCTGATAAGGACAGGGGCCCCTGCTTACAAAATATCTAACCAGCTAAGCTAAAATTATAGTTTACCATAAATGCTATTATAACACTTATAAAATAAATCCAAACAACGCTACACCACTCCTCACTGCTGTCTTTGGTGCAAGGTCTGTAACATCACTCCAGACTGGAGAAGACCATGCTGTGTCCTCCTCTTTCCAACATTTCTCTGCAGTGGAGTCTAAACACAAATTTTAGGTCAGACTCAGAGGTTCTTGAAGCATGGATGATGTTTCTTTTCCTAAGGAAGAATAACGTGACCTTAACTTGTATCCCTATAGGTAAAGGGTTTATTGAAAGTATTTTATGGCTCAAGACTTTCCCTCTCTTTGAATAATGAAAAATAACTATTTTGAAGTTAAGATAGTGACAGCAAAGTGTGCCTCTGCTCAAGCAGATGACAATTTTGCTTTCAGGGGCAGGATTTCACAAGTAATGGTCTTAACATACAAATTAGAATTCTTATTAACAGTTAATAAACTGATTACTTTCAAAATACATAACAAACTATATTGAAGACATATCTTTTTATACTGAATCAACACAATTATAAATTAATTATAATTTTTTTCCTAATCTTCACAGATAACAAAAAAGAAATTGATAAAACTAATACTATTGGAAATAATTCTTCCTTATATCGGTACATCTCCACTAGATTAAAGATAAGTACCTTGGCATTAAAATTGTGTTGTGAAATGCAGAATCAAGTCCTTTGAAAAAAAATATTAAAAATCCCAGAATTTTAATTATACTGCAGCTTTTTCAGTGACCCTCTTGACAATAGACATCCTCTTTAGTCTTGCTCTGCATTTAGTTGTTGAATACCCACATAATCCTCTTGGTGATTTTTCTATTAAGCTGTGCCTTTTGACCTGTAAAAACCTGGTTGTTGTCATATGCTACTATATGTTGTCATATGTTACCATATGTAACACTTACTGGGAATTTCCCATTTTCTAACACAGTGCTGTTGTGGATATAACAGCCTATAGACATAATCAAGTTTTGTAGGTTGATATAAAGCTTTCATGAGAGGAAAAATAATATGGATATCATGGGTTGGAGTTCCATGTATAATATCTCAGCTCAGGAACTAATCACGTCTAGATGTTATCAAAATCATAATATTTAGTGGCTAAGCCTGTATGTGTATCTCCCATCTTGGCTTCCCACACGTTTGTTTGTGGAGGTGCACTGGAGAGGCAGTGATTAGTTCAATCCAGCTAACAGAAATGGATGAAAAAAGGATAGGGAAATCAGGGCCTGGTGTTGAAGATACCTGCAGACCTATGAAGGTTTGTCCTATGAAATTTCCTGAGCCAAATGGAAAGAAGGCTTTATAGCCAGAAAGAAAAGTCTGTCCCCTACACCAATATCAGTTGGTCTAATCATATTTCACTTTTAAAGCACCTTACAAGCATGAATCAATGTTTTAATGAAGAACATATCAGTCTTGGTCCTCTTTCTGTATTCACAACTTGGTAGGAAACCCAGTAGTTAGGAGCAGACATCTCCTCCTTTCATCACTCCAGTCTTAAGCTAAATCCAAATATAGTACCAGCATTCTCATATGCAACTTATAAATTCAGTCCTACAAGTCTTCTCTTATCAATATACCAAGAACAGAAAGTATTGTTAGGCTGCATGGGTATTGCCATTCTTGTCTTTATAATCCCTAATCAAGAACACTTACATTTCTTAATCCGTTAATACCTGAAATCATGGTGGGTTGTTTCAAGAGGAGAGAGGTGAGGAAAATTCTGTCTCAATCAAGTAACACTTTTGATACTTGCAACTGAAATACTCAAACACATGACCTTGAAAGCTAAGAAAGAGGAAGGAGGAAGAGACTTAGGGCTAGAGGACATGGTCCTGCTCTGAAAAAAAACCAAAACTGAAACAGCTCTGCATACAAGAAGAAAGATTTTCAAGGGAGTTACAGCTCATCTCATCATCTATTCTCAGTGCAGCGCAGCGTGCAAAAGGAATTAAAGAAGAGAACAGAAAATGAAGAAACAAAATTAGAAGTCCCGTGACACCTTAATAACAAATTATTGCAACTTTTCTAGGGAACAAAAGCATCAATACTGTATATGAGAAAAGTTCCGAAAGTTTGATTGAGGAGACACAAACAGTACTTGGATAACTTAGTGATGAAACTTATTACCTCATTTTGTTTGCCTTGAATCTTCTCTCCAGCAATGAATCTATCTACAGGTTGAGAGTAAAAACACAGTTGCAATTACCTGCACCACACTGTGCTCTGTTGAATCTTTGTTGACAGGGCAAATATCTGTAAACAGGTAGAGTCCTGATGACTGGAAAAGACAGAAAATTTCCACATCAGTGGGGGAAAAAGTGTACTGTTAGAACTTCTGTGCTGAAAGGATATCTGCAGTCATGGGGGAAGCAGGGATTCAGCTTCAAAATCCAAACAGTAAAGTGTTTACATGTAAAGTCTCATATTGGACTACATAAACTCAAACTGATTATGCAAACAGAGGCACCTAGTGCTATTCCAGACATTATACACTGCCATTGATACTTCCACACTCTATAGGAACCTTTCTGGATCTCAAATGACAGTAAACAACAATTTTTAGGCAGATGAACAAGACCTAAGGTTCTCCCATGTGTTGTGTGCTCCAGCTCCCATTTTACTGAACAGAGAGCTCATCAGAGCAATCCATGGATCCTAGAGAGATGTTCAGCTGGTAAAATTTGTGTCTCTGCTCTAAAGCAGTGATAACCAGCTTTTTTAACCTCCATCAACATTATTTGCCTGGAATGGGATCCTGTGCTCGGATTTTCTCTGGCCTCCAATTGTTGCTTCAGAAGAATAAAGAGTTCTCCTAGCTTCCATGCCATTCTGTAAGTCCTGTGTAGATGAGTTAAGCCCTCATAGCCCAACCAGCAGCAGAGACCCATATTAGGTTACAGAAACCCACCTGAGAACCCCAGTAACTACACTGGAACCTTAGACAAAGAGATTACATCTAAACACCAGCATTAAACAGCTAAATTATTCTAAAGGTGAATCTTAATGCTTCTAGAGGTTTCTGTGGTAGATTTTCACAAGAGTCACTCTTGGAATAAGACCAGTTTCAGACTGTCTTCTCACCCCTCTCTCCACTAATGATTCTGTCTTCACATTGAGAGTCAGCTTGGCCTAACCTCAACTGCAGTTTTATACAAAAATGGACATAAAGACTAGTCTAGTAATTGTGATACAAATGACAATATGCCTGAAAGGTAAATGGAACCTTAAATAAAGGAAATTCATTTAGTAATGTCACTAGTCCAGGTAAATACTGGGGACTCAATCATTTTTCTAGCATAAATAACTTCAACTGAGCGGCTCACATGAGAAAAAATTATCTGATATCCTAAATTCAGGTTATCTGGAGAATTGCTCTGTAGGGCAGGATAAATCTTTCTAGAGAGCTGTCTTAAATAAGTTGCAAAATAATTAGCAATTTAGATCTCTTGTTGCTGTTGTTAAGAACTTTTGACCCATCCTTTTTTTCAGAAGCTATTTGTAATACATATGTAGAAACAACTCTTGAATAAAATTTCCCTTTTTTTCTGCCCAGATTAAATAGAGTTACTTAAATACAGTATTCCCAGATTTCCTCCACATATAATGTTTCTAATTCAATTTGGTCACAGGTTTTCTACTTTCATTTCCTGTAGAAGAATATGTTATTTCTTTTGATTTGGAAGAGAATATGTCAGATTTAAATATTGACTGAACTTCTAAGACACTGTCATTAAACAGACTAATACAAGAAATATGTATTCGCGTCAGTAGATCTCTATTATAGTGAAGATATGTTTTAAACCAGTACGTCTTCAGAATAAAGCTGTCAGCAGCATTTTGCCAGATGCTCTGGAAGAATATCCAGCTTCCATCCTATTTCTTTATAAAAACTACAATTTCATGGGATCCAAGTTTGCTACTAGCTAAATTACTTTTTCAGACCTCAGCTGGAGTATCTCAGCTGTATGCCCAGGATGGCCGGAGGGTCAAGAATGAAGGAATGCTTCCCAAGTCTGAGGAATGAAATAAAACCTTCATATAACTCCATTTTACTCCTGAGGATAAATAATCTTCTGAGACCAAGGTCCCTCAGGGTCAAATAGGTCTAATCTAATTCTTAAGAAGATCCTCACGACAGGTGGGCTCCTTCTCCAATAATCCTATTCTGCTAAGCATTAATAACCCTGCTGCAGCTGGTTTTAGTTCCCCCCACACTCAGGTGTCCATTCATCATCCTGTGTGCTCCTGCCAACATCCCAGAGGCAAGAGGGAAACAGAAGTGGTCAAACAGCAGAAAGCACTAAACTGTGATTGATAAAGAAGAGAAAGGTGAGAAAAGAGGGACTGGCTCAGTCTTTTAATGTGATTCCAGGATCTCTGTTGCTTACAACACACATATCTTGCTGCATAATGCAAGTGGCCTCATATGCCATATTAAGACCATATGAAATATCTGTTTGTAATTCACAGTCATACTTAAATCTTTGCCTAAATTATGGTCTCTTAAAAAGTGAGTAATAACCGAGCAGACACCAGGAGAAATATGTCTTAATTATTTTAGCTCATCCATAACCACTCTGGATCTCTCTATGCCAGCTGCAGAAGCAATCATTTGGAAACTGCACTGTTCAATAACCTCTGCATATCGCTTTCCATTAAGATATGAAAGCCTAAGCTATCTACTTACGTCAGAGCCTAGAGTCAATGCAACTTTAAATTGATGCTTAATATTCACAAATTCTTGTATTAGCATGCAAGAACATAAACTGTAGGGGTTTTTTTCCCTTCTTTTTATTTATTATTTTAGGTTTCTTCTGAATGCAAACAGTTTCCTCGCACAGGATGTAAATTATTATTACAATGAAAGCAGCCAGAAGGACAGAAGCTTGGAAATGATTTCTCCTCTGAGCAGTAGGAGATTGTTCGGGTCCTGCTGTTTTGAAAACCTTCTTCCCCCCACGCAGGCTACCCTGTGAAGAGAAAGACGTTTGAATATTTTGGCAATCAGAGAAGGCTCCAACATAAATTATGGATACGGAAACTCAGAAGACATTCTAACAAATAGAATACTATGGAATCCATTTTTCAGCCACCATATGGTGTCAACAGAATGCCACTTTGTTTCTTTTGGGTAGCAGCTCATCATTAAAAAAATAAACAGGCTGGCTTGTTTTTTTTTTTGGTGAGCAGGGAATCTACAGTCATTATGTAGAAAAAATAACAAATGATGAACTGGCCTATTGCATTGCCATCTTCTTTCGTTAATGCATATACATAGGTATGTTAGTTGTTTCTCTTTTCAAGCAAGCAGAGAAAAGTCTGCCATTGAAGCTCAGAGATTTTAATTTTATTATATATTTTCAGGTGTGGGAAAAGTTATTCAAAGTATTTTATAGCATTAGACTTGTTGCAGGTAATTTAAAAGGTGGTTTTTTTTAAAGTTAAACTTTGTCTTCTTAGGAACACATTCCATGTATTTCCCTTGTATCCTGGAAGACTGCAATCAAAGATTATATCAGTTTTGATTTTTGGTGGTCATTTATGAAAAAAAAAATTTAAAATGTACATATAGAAGAGTGCAATTATCTCCTAAACCAGCAAAAATTTTGTTTGGTTTAGCAGGTTTTTCTTCTTAGTATCATCTGATGTAAACCAAGCTATTTTCTTCCATTGGTGCAAAACATATAAAACAGATCCATTTTCACCATAGATCCATTGGACATTTTCTGCACCTTACATCATTTTCCATTCTCTCTAAACTAACCCTAAATTAAATTAGGTCAGTCTTTTCTTTTCCTCTATTGAAATTAATGCAGCTTCTCTTGAAGGGCTACCCTGAAAAAGCTCCAAAAAACAATCTGTCACTCTTTATTCCAGGTCTTCTGCAGTCACATCTTTTGCCAGCTATCCTGCAGTCAGGACAGGACTTGGATCTTTGAGCTTGGATTTTCAGCCTCATAATGACAATTAGCTCTAACAGAGTGCAAGGTGACAAACAGAACCATATGACTTTGCTGCAGATTCCATTTTCTGAATGAAATAAGTCAATGGTCTGGACAGGTACCAGTGTATTATGATTGGAGTCAGAAGTTGCTACACTTAATTTTGTCTGTCCTATGCCAAAGTAAATGCACTTTGAGAGATTTCTTGATTCAGTCATTGCCTTTTTCAGGCTCTACTTTTCCTACAATATTAACATAATTTACATATTAAAAAAAAAGAAACAAAAAACGCAGAAATTGAATAAGCTGTATTTATAAGCTATCAAACAATGACCATGAGTCAATTTACAATCATAGGAATTTTTCTCTGTGCAGAAAAATACTTATTTGTCAACAGGCTAATGTATCTTCTTCTTGCCTTATAAATATTGTTCTCTCTCTTTCCCAGGTGACAGCAACAAATTATAAATTATGCAGAGCACCTTTTCCCCTGTTTCAAATTATTTTAACATAGAAAATGGTTTGTATATTGCTAAAACAACACCAGAATCTGTCTCTGTAACAAAAGATCACTTGTAAAACCAGCAAAACACAAAATTCAGGAATTAAAGATATAAGAATGAAGTCAGCAAATTTTGTGGTAATCCAGTATTGTCCTGCTTTAAGCTGGGGTAGAGTTAATTGTCTTCTTAGCAACAGTTATAATGCTGAATTTTGGGATTTAGTATGAGAATAATGTTGACAATACATTGATGTAGATTTTGCTACATGGTGCTCACCCAATGCTGAGGACTTTTCAGTTTCCCATGCTCTGCCAATGAGGAGGTGCACAAGAACCTGTGAGGGAGCATGGCCAGGACAGCTGTCCAAAAGTGGTCAAAGGGATATTCCATGCCAAGGAATGTCATGCCTGCTGCATAAACTGGGGGAGGTGGCTGGGAACTGCCAATCACTACTCAGGAATGGGCTGGGCGTTGGTCAATATGTGGAAGAAATTGTTCTGGGCATCACTTGTTTCCCTCACGTTTTATCTCTCCCTCTCCTTTTCATTACAATGATTATGCTGATTATTATAATCACCAATATATTTATTATTATTATTATATTTTATTTCAAATAATAAGCTGTTCTTCTCTCAATCCACAAGATTTTCCTTTCCTTTCCAATCATCCTTCCCAGCAGAGGCTGGGATAAGAGTAAGAAAGAAGAAATGTGGTTCTTAGTTTCTAGCTGGACTAAACCACTACAGGTATTTACAAGCCAGGAATGGAATAAACCTACTAAACAATTCTCCTAAGACAAATTTTTCCTGGAATACTTTGTCCAATACATTTTCCCATCCAGTTGTAAAAACTATTGACTATGTGTGATTTCCGGTAGGGGATCTATAATTAGCCCAGGATATATCACAGCCAGGAAAATAATTTTTTTCTATTTCTCAATGTGATATTTTTCCAAAAAATGCCCTTTAGTAAGTTTCCATTGCTAGAGTAGATATATGTCTTTTTATTGTTGTTGTTATTTAATTTGGTCCGTTATGTTTCTTTTCTCCTTTTCTTTATTCTTTCAAATGTGAAAACAAATAAGTGAAAAACAAAATCAAACATGCTAGTTATAAGCACAAGACTTCTTATTCAGTGTCTGAAATTCATATAATTCAGCTCTGCTTGTCTGGTCACAGTTGTCTTTCTTCCATTTATGTCTGACTGGATAAGTATAAATTTGAACTATAAATAGCTGTTGATATTTATTATTTGTATAACATCATCAGTATGAGAGAGATATTAAAATAAATGTTATCATATCTTTGGCTACATAGGGTGACAGGAAAAAGTGACAGAGCCCTGACAGGTTTTTTTGGATTATATGCTGGCATACAGGGAGTACAGCAAGATTTCCCCTTGGGAAATTCCCTGCTGTTTGGTAGAGGTAGAGATAATGTAGAGAAAAAAGTGTGGCAATGTATTTATATAAATATAAATCCATTAGGGAATTAGAGTTGGATAGGTTGGGAGTGTTTGGAAGACTGATATATCAGTCCAGTGTAAATCAAATCTTTGCTGAATTAATTTATTCCTTAAGAGCACAGATGTTAATGGGTAATCCTTACACACTGTTAATCACTAACACCACACAGAGCTATTAGCCCTTGGTACCATATCCTAAATGAGAGATGAGTGCACACCACCATAGCTGTACATGCAGTGCCCGTGGCTACAGCCCCTGACAGGTGTGGAAGCCGAGATCAGACTTCAGAGCCTCTTGATTAGAGAAGTCAGAATTGAGTCAGGCTTATGTTTTTCACCCTGTGACATTGTTGCTATTGCCCCCCTCCCAAAAGGAGCAGTCTCATCTGCCTTATCTGCTCCTGACTGCTTGTCTTGGTTTTTGGTTTTGACAGTCATCTTCCCTATATTCAGTAGGATTACCTGTTTGCTATTATTTGAGCTTCCCTTCTCCTTTGTCTAGCAAATTATCACTTTGAATGACTCCTGCTGGCAGCTACATTCATCTCCCCTTGCCTTGAATATTTCTACTTAAATAGTTATGTAAAATTTTTACATTTTGTATCTGACTGTGACATCACACTGCTACAAAATAGAATCACAGAATGTTTTGGGTTGGAGAGGACCTTAAAGATCAACTAATTCCAGTCCCCCTGTTCCATAGGTACGGACACCTTCCACCAGACAATGCTGCTAATATACTTGTTCTCATTACACTACTTTAGTACAGTTTTGGTCAGGTTCAAAGTAAGCTAATATTATAATATCAGAACTATGTTCTGATCAGACATCAGTTTCAGGAACAGAGGTTTGACCTCTTCTCAAAGAAAGATGCAAGAACTATTAATTTTATAATTTGACCTCAGATTCCCTATTCAAGACATCTATAAAGGATCCCAAATTTACTTGCTCACTGAAAGTCCTGACTGAAGATCCTAAGTTCTGTTCAGTAGTGAACAAGATTGATCTGGAACCAGTTGCTATCCATTAGCAGCAAAGAAAACCATCATGATTAGGCTTCCTAAAAAGACAACTCAGGGAATAGAAAAAAGTAACATGACATGAACTCAGATCTTGTTCTTAATCATGTTCTACTAATTTTTTTTATAGAACTGAGAAAACTTTGGAGCAGATGCAATTATTTTTCAGCAATAATAACTGTATAACAAATCTTGAAACAGCTCAAGGCATGTTTTTTTAGATGATGTACAAAGCTGTAAATATTGCTGTTAGTTTACCATTTCATAACTAATAAAAATCCCTGTGCCTTATCTGGCAATTTATG
This sequence comes from Aegithalos caudatus, assembly GCA_013389925.1. Classification (NCBI taxonomy): domain Eukaryota; kingdom Metazoa; phylum Chordata; class Aves; order Passeriformes; family Aegithalidae; genus Aegithalos; species Aegithalos caudatus. The sequence continues at coordinate 73,382 of WEIU01020653.1, read as the reverse complement.
ATGTAAAGAGAGAAAGAAAAGGGTCTTTATGTGGCTACTACACTCTTTAAATTAATTTTTATGGTGCTCTTAGAAAGTTATTGTTATCCATTCCACCAACAGAGAAATGAATCATGGATAATGGGTAAGCACCTTTGTACTGTTTACAGGGTTTCAGACTTTAAAGTTTACATCCTGGTAAGAGAGTATATCAATTTAATTAGGTGCTTTGAGTAATTTACCCAAGTAAGTTGTTTGGTGATAAGTCCTTAGTCCTCAATCTTCTTCTGATTAAAAGGATGATTAATCTTCAGCTGCTTAAAAAGCCTTCAGCAACAAAAGATCCAACCACAGGTTTTTCTGATGTTCCCTTTTCCATTTATATTCTGAGCATGGGAAGTAGGTGGAGATGAGCTGCCTGGCACTTTGTTTTGTTGGAATATATTCAGTATTCCATAATTGCAAAATTTCCTCATGTCATGCTTCAAGGGTGGGCAGTTTTATGTTATTCCCAGTTTTGATGATATGCCAATTGGTACAGCTCAGTGAGTTTTGGAGCACTATAAAATTGGAGTTCATGGAACAACCGGTTTTCATTTCAGTCCCTCCTTTCTCATAGTCTGTTGCTTTCTCCTTGGTTCTGAAGTTCAATCTTTATGTGAAACTCTAGCTCTGCCTTTCTTAGCACCCATACACACACCATTACGTAATCACTCCATTAATAATTGTGGATTTAAAGTCTCTGATCCCTTTTGCTCTCCCTGGAGGAATAAACACCAGATATGTTTCAGCCCTCTGCCCACTTTGCTTGTTAATGTTGGAATTTCTCTGGAACTTCATGAGTAGTTTCCTTCTACCCTAGAAGTAGGATTTAGCAGCTTGAAATTTCCTGAACAACCCAGGAAAGTGGTTGGGAAAGCAAAAATCATCACTTTGCTCTTGTGGAGATCATGGACATCTCCCTTAAAAGTCTTTCTGGATGGTATCAGAAGGAGAGACGCTTTCCCAAAGCTAACTTTGGGTCTGTCTGTGGGAAACAGAAAAAGCAGAAAGCTTTCATAGCAGTGCAGATGTAGGCCTAAAATTAAAAAGATAAAAGAATGAGTACATAAAACAATAAGACTGTGTCTTTGTGCTGTGTAGTTAGGCCTTAGCAAGTAAAAAAAATATGTTAAATAAGATAATAGAAAAGTTAAAAAAATTAGGGTCTGTGCTTTGTTTATAGAAGAGTTCCTGAGTAATAAGAAATATGAAACAAGCACCTATTAGATATAAGGTATACATGTAGTTTTAATGATTGATTCATGCAGATGTCTGTAAGCTCTTAACAATTGCTATCGGTTAGAAAACTTTTAAAAGACCTCATAACACAGAGAATTCTGGCTGCTGTTGGCAAGATGTGAGCTGTTGTAATCTTTCAGTTGTCTCACCCCGTTCTAAGGCTGATGTTGCAATAAAAGCTCAAGGAATGTCTCCCAGAAACATTAATATCCAACGTCTCTCCGTATTTGAAACCTCTCCATGATGGTGGAATGTTCCAGCTGAGCTTGCAAACACCAGAGGTGTATTTGCACTCCTGCAGTCAAGTTACATGTCCCACCAGTTGGTCAGTGCTGTAAGTGGCTGTATGTTGCAGCACAACGAGGAATGAGCTTGTCCTCTGGGGTCTGACACTCCCACTGGTTCTGGCCATGCTCAAGGTGTGAATGTAAATGATCCCTGGGGAGGAGGAGAGATGCTTTTCCCAATTTCTTCACAATCAGTCAGATAGTAATAGTCAAAAGTTAGAGTATTTGCATTTTAAAAGCGATGGCAGGAAGAATGCAGCTAAAGCCTATGCATCACATTCATGTCACTTTTCTCAGGGCTTTAAAAATATATCAGAGGTTCCTCACTTCGGTTATAGTCAGGTTCAGTAAGTTGAAGTCACAAAAGTTTATATTTTCATACACTGACTAGACTGGCTCTTATTTCACATACCATATTTTAGCTGAACCACATTAATTTAACCCATGTTTGTGGCTGGCCATATTTTAGACTGCCTTCAGCATGCTACTTTACCAGAAGTAAGTCAGCAGTGAATCACAAGCAAACTTTGGTCTGGCATTACTTAGCTTGCCCCCAGGTTAGTGGCACTGCTTAGAAATGTGTCTTAAGGAAAGTTGCCTAAAATGCTAGCCTGAGCAATTTTAACTTCTCTCTTTTGTATAACACTGCTCTAGGCTTACAGCAGTAATTATGTTGAGCAGAAATACAGAAATACCTGCTGCCACGCTCACTTTCTGCACCGTGTAACAGTGGAAGGTCTGTGAATCTGTTTGGCATTTTGTAATTTATTATTTATTTGGGGGCATTTAACCCTGTTGCTCACTGTGTATATTCTCACTCTTTTTAGCTCAGTCTCCCTATTTCCTTGTGTTGCACAAGATCCATGGGTCCTCCATTCCCCCCCACTCTCCTTTTTTCCTTACTGACTGTTTATTTTCCTCCACTTCTAAGCTTTCCTTTTGTGCTTTTCTGATGCCTTCCTTTCCCTTATTTTTGCCCAGGTATGGCAGTTAACACACACTCAATATTTTCATTTTAGAATGAAAAAAACACCCAAGAGAATACCTCTGACCCCAGTTATATCCATTAACTACAGAAAGAGAAACAAACATTATGCAGGACAAAAACCTGAAGGCTATTTCAAGACAGTATATATTTTTCCTTATTTAATCCAGAAGATAGTGCAGCTGTTATAGAGAGACAACTTTGATTTTAGAATACAGTGAGTGTAATGATGATGTAACACCTATGCTAAGCTTTGCCAAACAATCCTTCATTACATTTTCCTCTCATTTACTGTGTTTATCGTGGCATGCAGAGCATGGCAGAGGATTTGCCTGATTTAACATCAGCAAGTCCAATGGGATCAAAACACTGTTATCCAATGTTTTGCTAGTTTCAATCAGGTCAGGGGGAGTTAAACTACCTGAGTCTCTTCCATCGCCTCAGTTTGGAATGTTTCCTATAAAGCAAACCTACACAGAATTGCCTTTGATTAGCAAAACTTCTCAGAAAATTTCCTGCTTTTAGAACCCCAGCTAAGCAAATATTTGCAAGGACGTATAAAGAACCAACTTTACATAAATCCAATACTTTCTCTCAATAAAGCAAGTAAAAATATAAAAGCCAGCATTAATTCTTCTACATTAAGGTATACTGCAGTGACAAAATCAAGGAATCATAGGATAATCAGGCTTGGAAGAGACATTCTGGAGATCAACTCTTAGGTCAGATCAGATTGTTCTGGCCCTTATATTGAAAGCCCACAAGGGTTTCAATAAACTCCTCACAGCCTCTGTGCAATCTGGCCCTACTGCAAGACAGTGATTAAAAAAGGAAAAAAAAAGGCAAAAAATATTAAAATTTTCTCATTTTTATCAAATTTAAACTTATTAGGGTTTATATTTATTCTCTCTCATCCTCATATCACACTGCAATGTGACAAGCTTGACTCCATCTTTGTGGTTTTTTTCCAGAGCTGCCCTCCAACTCCAGAATAAATACAAAGAGATCTTCCCTCCCAAATGCAGCTCTTTTGCACTTTTCTCTTACTCATCTTTTCCATATTACCATTGTCATTAAAATTTCTCTAGTCTTCACAGAATCTTGGTTTTAAATTATTTGTTTTCTTCTCTTTCATGACCAATAAACTCTTCAGAGACAACTCTTCTTACTTCAAAAATCTCTCATATGAAAGGGAAAGGAGCCTTGTAAAAAACTTTTTGATGTTATATTTCTTTAAAAAAAAATTTATATTACGTTAAAGCTTACTTTTCTTCTCACTAGTTGTCATAGTTCCTTTACACTGATAGATAAATGATATGGGGAAAAGTTTCTCTCCCATCAAATCTTTCTGCCAATATTTTCTTTCTCAAAATTGCACAGGTGAAGAAGAAATCCAACAAGTTTTTGTTTCAAGTGGCCTTTGAAAATATTAGTGGTCACTACAGTTGTAGCAAAAGTAAAACATCATCCAAAGGGCTGTGTAAATATTTAAGCTCTTTTTGGTTATGTTAGTGCAACACCTATGTACTGACTATACCATTGACATTCAGCAGGAGCAATAAAAAATTAATTTTCTTCAATAATATTTTTTCTGATCAGTTTTCTAATCTTCAGTTTTCAAGGTAAAGGGCTTCTATACGTATCACTCTTTTTTTTT
>WEIU01020653.1:41236-53876 GCA_013389925.1 Aegithalos caudatus | reverse complement strand
CTCCCCCCCCCACCCTTTCCTGCCAAGCACCCATAAGCACCCAGCAATTAGTTTCCTAGCAACTTAATGGGACAAAATTCCCACAGTAAAGAGAAACAAATTCAACCCTCAACACTGGGTTTGAGGAGTTTTTTGCTTGCTTGTTGATTGGTTGGGGGGTTTTTTGGGTAAATTTTGGTTTGGGGAGGTGTTCATAAAAGAATCAGCTAAGAAGGCAAATATATTGGTTACGTTTCACATGGCAAAATACCATAATCATATCACAAATGCCATGACCACTAAAAAATACAGCAACCATAACAAAATACCATGTCCATATTACCCAGGATCTACTTGAACTCACAGCCTCCTGTCATGTGGAAGAGATTAAAATCTTCCTTAGCTGCAGCATGTCAGAAATTCATCAGAAAGTCATCATATCTAGTGGATTGTTATCAGACAGCCTTTGGGTGGCCCAACACTCTATCCTCCACAAGTCAATAGAACATAAACACCAGCCAGTAGATTATATTGTGTCAAGCCCAATTTGGAAATCTATTTTCATGCTAAGTTCATGCTGAGTTTCTAGCATAAGGATCTCCATGATTTTCTCTTGGAAAGCTAGCCTTGTCATTGGGCTTTAAATAACATGAGAATGTTTTTTAATAAAATAAGCTAAATAAATATGACATTTTGGTATAAGTGTAAAACATTTATTTTTGCGTTTTTATTACCACAGGTTGAAAATGATATTTCAAAAAAACCCAGTAAAGGTCTATATTAAATATGTTAGCGGTTCACTTTCGGGAAGACTATATTTTATTGCATATGATTATTTTCAATTTTTTTTAATCTGCAGATTGAATGACTGTCCTGAGCACTGAACCCTTTGTCCATAAAAATATGAGATTAGATTTCTTCTTTTTCTAAAAAAAAGCTCAACACACAGGAACAAACCCTAGGTCTTGAAAGTCATATTAGTCAGTGTCTAATACAATTTTGGTGGTTTTTTTTAAATTTAAACTTAAATATAGAACAAGACATAATGTTCCTAAAAGTCAGCTGATTGGAAATAAATATGAGAACATCTGACCTTCAAATGAAAAATATGTCGTGTTGGATTTCCCATATCATGCTACTTAATACTTAGCAGCATCCAAATAATAATGCTGGCCAAAAACAGACTCCTGCTCAAACGTCTCACTGGCTTGAAGTTTGTTGTTTATTATGAAAGCAAAGTAAACCTGTTTTGTTTTGGGGACTTTTTTTCCTGTTTGTTTTGTTTTGTTTTGTTTTGTTTTGTTTTGTTTTGTTTTGTTTTGTTTTGTTGTTTAATGCAAAACCAGGCTTTTGACCAAACAGCATGCTTAATCATTTGTGATAAGCATCTACTTCCCCGCAGCATTTAATGATTTCACTGAGAAGTTAAAAGCTTTAGTCTAAACTATCTGATCAGAATAAGTGTCCCACATACAGCACAGATGCAGTATTTTATACATCCCACTCATAGAAGAATTTAACAAGTCATAGGCATATTCACATTTCAGCAGTACCTATGTTTATCCTGAGTATGCTTTCCTGAGTATGCTTTACTGATGAATGTTGAATTTTTTTATCCTTTTTTTTAAATAATAATTGCCTTCTATTCTTTACATAAAATGAGTTTTGCAGGAAAAAGCACTGCTGGTCTGCTGGCACAAGCTGTTGAGAACCAGACATGTCTCTTCTTCATCAGCATAATGCCATCTGCCACAGACAGGAAAGAGGAGATTAAAACTAAGGAAGAAGGAAGAAGTCTTTTCCAACAAGAAAGACGTTCATTAAGTCTCTGGTGATATCCATTCCGTATTCTCTAGTTCTAGTCAGAAAAACAGTCAGACTGTTCAAAATGTAATATATTCCTAGACAGAAGTGCATTAATTTTCTTTCCCCTTTGTATTACAATTGATCCATGTGGACTTTTGAAGACTAAGAAGATCTGAGGGTAATGCAAAAAAACCCCCGCACTTAATAACATTTTTGAGACAAGGAACACTAAAATGTTTTCTGTTTCAAATATTTGAGGGCTTTAAGGAAATGTCACTCATGGCAAGGAGAATAACAAGAAAAAGTCAAAATAAACTATGTAAAAGTCCTCTCACATGTCTATTAAGAAAATTATAGACTAGCTCTACTTCTGGATTACCTACCTGAATCCAAAATAATAAACCAACAAACATAAGATGTGGTTTCTGTTTATATAAGGTAATGAACACCATGAATATATGAAAATTATTTTGATCTTTGTGCATTAAAGTTACACTTACAGGCTTTAACTGAAACAGATCCTCGCTGAGCTAAAGTGTCTCAGAAACAGTCAGAATAGAACCAGTCCCTTAAAATTCACATCATGCAGAGAGAAATTAGACAATGAGTAAATAAATGTAGTCAGTTTTTTTTTCTTTTCAGGCTTTGTGGATTCATGCATAGAGCAGAAGGAAGTAAAAGGACTTCCAATCTTTCCTTTCAATTGGTCATTTTTAAAACTAGAGCATAAATAAAGTTGGCATTCTCACTGCTACTCTAATATGTAAAAAAACCTCCTCCTGAGCTCTGAGAGCAGGGCTACTGCAACCAGAAGAACTGGGCTATAAGCCTGAATGGAATACCATCCATCTTTTCAAGAAGGAATTATCCATCTAGCAAATTAATGCCTACCCAAACCAGCCCTTCTTTGGGCAGCAACTTGCTGAAGGATACCACTCTGGTATGTTCACTTCTCAATATACACTGTACAGGGAGCCAAAGAAGCTAAAAGAGGTTGCTGGAGTCTGTCTGGGAACCTAGAACTCAAATGCTGTGATGTGGCCATGGTGGTGCATGGTAGTACAAGTATAGTCCCAGGCAACACTTGCATGACCACATAAAAGAACTACAGCACATTTATGCAAAATCATGCCCTGTGTCACCTCTGTGAATTAATCCTTCAGTGACCCTGACCATATGATATATTATCTCTTTCTAAATACACACCCTGTTGTTACTAAGGAAGCTGCTACCTCTTTGTGCCATATCTAATAGAACATAAAAACACAAACTGCAACACGAGCAAGGAGAAAAAGTTAAGCTGAAGAGATATCATATCATCGATACTGAAAGTGGAAAGTCATATAGTAATATATCTGTCAATACTGGAATGCTCCCAGGAGCATGATTCCTTGTGCTTTTTCAGTAGTATCCTATGGCATGTTTGAAAAGATTTCACTCACTGAAAGTTTGGCTTAATACTCAGTTTGAAGCTACCTCAGCAGAAGAGATTCTGCTCAGGCTCTGGGCTGCACTTCAGTAAAGAGGTAGGAAAACACTGAACATGAAATACTGAATATGTCAGTGACTTACTCTTTGTCCATTTATCCCATATAGGTTCTTAAACTCACTCTGTAGACTTTGTCATTTTAGTTTTGTTTCCCAGAATATATCTTTTATTCATTCTTCCTATTCTTTAAATACTAGCTATATGGTTTCTGTCTTTTCAGCCTGAAGACACTCAATCCAATTAGAGAAAAAGAGCAGAATTTCTCTCTTTCTCTCTTTCTCTCTTTCTCTCTTTCTCTCTTTTTTTCTCTCTTTTTCTCTCTTTCTCTTTTTCTTTCTCTTTTTCCCACAGACAGAATTTATTATTCTCTTTAAATATATTGGCCAACACTTTTCCTACTCTATGACATTCAAGATGAAAGACAATCTCTTCATATTCAGCTACATGGGAGTTCTGATGCTGACTTTTCTGTAGCCAGAATATCATCTATAGTCCAAGTCTTTCAGTTTTCTACTCAGAAGTAAGTATATGTGAGGTGATTTTTTTTTTCATCTATGCATAATACAACAATATTCAGTGGACATTTAAGAGCAAGCCTGCAGATTAAGCCCAAGTGCATACTTACATCAGGTTAGTTACTAATTTGTAAGGCCATGGAAGAAATTTTATCCCCTAGCCAAGGTGATATTATTCAGCATAGCTCATCTGGGGCCAATATCTCTCAAAAATAATTTATTCCTATAGCTTGACTCTTTCTCATACTCCTATGTCACATTTCCCTCCTAAATCATTAATGTCATTAACATTTCTTGTTTATTGCTGAAAAGTAAGAAAACACACATAATACATAATCTCCATCTTACCTTTAAATGTCTAAATGCCTTTAAAACTGTAGCCCTAACTGATTTATGTGCATTCAAAACAGAGAATGAGCACCTTTAAAGGTTGCTTAATATTCATAGCCATGTACTTGTCAATTGTTTTTAATGCAAAAATCACAGAAAAATGCTGGGAAATGCTCTAGTGGTTATTGTGGGAAGAGTTTTCTAAATATATGTCTTTACTTCTGAGCTATGTGTCCAGGTTCTATTCAGCAACACTAAAGACTGACATCTGGGAACTGTGATTAACCATTCCTAAAGGTGCCACCTAGTAAGATTGAGTGGATCATGTCTTAAAACAACTGACTCTCCATTAATTTTAAGAGAAACTTGCAGCAAGTCCTAAATTTGGAGATATCTATTCTGTAGACATCAATAAGACCTGATTCACAAACAATGTCAATGGAGCAGGGGGAGCACTCATGGGTGTGTGGGTTTGTGACTGTTGTTTGATATTTTCAGTGGAAAGTTATTGGTGACATAATGGGGTATGGATTCCATTTACTGCTTGGCACTCTGAAATTTATATGTATAACTTTAACTAATTCCTTAGTCCCAATTTTCCCCATAGAAAGTGGGGCAATAATTACCCTTCTAAATCAGACTGTTCTAAGGGAGCTGGTCCATAGTCTGTGCAAAATACTTCCAAGATTTCACGTGGACAATTTGGAAAATGTTGTAGTATTAACTTCTATTTTCCCTTTTCTTTTGATTCAAACATCTCTGCCAAACATAGCTTAAAAACATTTTTAAAAGGAATCAAACTTTCATTGAACTGAATTAATCCTGGACTTTGAGTGGTAACAATATCTGCAGAATGTGTTGTTTTGGATAAGTCTGGGCATAAAGAAAGATGTATTAATGAAAAGAAAACAACTTTTCATATTTGCTGAACAACAAAATATGCAGTAGGCTCTCCTTTGTGTTTGATTATAAACTTTTTGAGAAGATAAAGCCTTCTGGCAATATATCAAACCTTCCTGCTTGGTTTCAGTCTAACAACTCCAAACTGAGTACTTCTTTACAACTTCCCTCTGCAGTGCTCTTTAGAATGTCCTTAGGTTTTCCTCCAGGCAATGGCAGCTATACTATGTGCTGAAGGATTTGTCAGTACAGATATTAATACACCATCAAATAGAGAAATTCTTTTTAACTCCATGTCAAATGCAAAATTATCATCACTAATACAAGAATTTAGCAGTGTTCTGTATTTTTTTTAATCTAATGCATTTTCATTAATGTAGCTTTCTTATCAAACTTGAGGGATACTGTAACAGACAAACTGTGATGACCTTGGACTGATTCAGCACTGAGCTTTTTAATTTGAATATATAATATTGTCTGGGAAATCCTATTCCAAAAAGGACAAAATGGATCTCAGGAATAGCTTTTTTTTTCATTCTACACAATTAGCTTGTTATTTTTAACTACTATACTAATTCCAAAATTAATTCTATCTCTGTAAATAATGTTTTATCTGCACATATTTAGAGAATTTTTCAGATGTATGAAATATTAACCAGGGTTAAAATTAGAGAATTACAGACAGTACCAAAATATTGTTCCAAAACTACTCTCTTCAAGTTTTTTGTCTAAACCTACAAGTTTGAAATGTTACTTAAATTAGTATATTTATTTTGGTTTTGCATGCAGATCTTAAAGTATTTCAAAAAGATATTTTAATTATTCTCTTCCTTGTCTTAATGAAAAGAAAATGTTGCTATATTCATTTCTACATTAGTATTATAAAACAAAGAGATTTGAAAGATTTGGTCTCTTCTATATTGTGGGCAAATCAGAAACTGACTGATGGACAGTCAGGTCTTAGCCCAAAGACAGTACAACTTCTGTCATAGCTATAGAGAATTTTCTTGGGTTTTTGCCCTACAATGTTCATTTTTATTATTGTTATTATTCACAGCATGTGAGTTTAAATTTGCTTCTGATATCCAGCAATGTACCAGGTTTCTGCTTTTCTTTTTTTCCATCCCTAGATGTGCTTCCCTCTCTCAACACTTCATTCTCAAGCAAGATGTGACAGCTTAGAAAAAAGACTTTCAGCTTTAAGCCTGGAAACTGGGAAGAGGACAGGATCAGGCTTTAGGCTCCTTTTCTCCCTGTTAGAACTGAAAAAGACTCCCATCCTTACAGAATGTACAGCCCGTGCACTTCAGATATTTATAAGCCTCCAAATTTCTGTTCCTGCACAAAGCTGTGTGGTTTGCAGTGGAGAGATGGCCAAGTGCTATGCAATGCCTGCCAGCACAGCCTGGAAACTCTCAGATCATATTTCCTCCAAAGGCTCTGCCCCTTGGCTCCAAGGTGATTTTGGAAAAACTATTCTGTCTCATTCTCCATAAGACAGAGATTGGTCTTCCTATACAAAGAACTTTGTTACCTGTGGTCACAAAGCCCGGGAAAAGAGTCAATAACATTAATGGAATTATTCAAAATTGAGTTTTTCAGAGTTCTTGGTCTGAATTACCACCACTACCAGTAAAGTTTCCCCAGATGCACCCCTGACGTTCCCATGAGCACAGTTGTAAACCACCCCTCAGAGTTTGAGCCTTCTGTGATGCACACAAACTGAGGGATGTGCTGGCTAACCAACTTCATTGTTCATGGGAGCCTGCTCTAATTAAGCTTGGCAAAGGGAGTATTAGCAACCCACCTCTTCAGAAACTTACAAATTCCTCTATTATCATACTTCTGGTTTGAAATGGATCTTATTAGTGAATGAGTCTAGAAATAAGACTAAAATTCTCTAACTACTTTGAAGTTCCGGGGAAATTAATGTAGGAATTTTTTTTCTCTTTTAAAAGAAATTTGAAAATTAACAAAAAAAAATAAAGGCTTTAGGCACAGTCTTAAGGGGGAAAAAGAAACCAAAACAAAACCAAACAAGAATATTTTTAGAAGTTTGAAACTTCTCTTAGATAAGTTTTGTGTAGATTTCAGGTTTCGACTTGAGACTTTTAAAGTAAAAATATGATCACTCTTGCATAAAAAATTGAGACTACTTCCAAGTTGTTTGTCTGGAATTTTTTTCCAGGTGTAATGAACCTTCCTGTAATCAGTCAGTACAAAAAGAATTTATATTACATCCCAGTTAACATCTTGAACAGAAATCTTATAGTGCTCTTGGGTTTAGGTAAAGAATAAATAATACATTTCAGATACTGAGTTGTTCAGAAAACAGAAATATTACTTTTAAAAGAGCTTCCAAGTTATTTTCACATAATATTTTTTAAGGAGATCCATCGTGATTGCGAAAATTTTCTTGTTTCATTTTTCTTGTTTCTCTCCACAAAGTATTTGATTGTAATTCTTCTTAGACCAAACCCCATTTTCCCAACTGAATTTTGACTCCAAGTGGTTTAACTTTTACCAAAAAAAGTTAGGAAAATAAAATAATTTTTTTGAAAAACTACAATTTTATTCACAAGCCTAAATGACAAGACCAGAATATTATTTGTCCATTTAAAAAAGTGGATTATTTCTTTGAGTTCTAATAGGTTTTGTGTACTTTCAGTTGCTTTTTAACTTCACTGAATATATCTTCTTTTCCTTTTCCATTAAGTAACAAGTAATCTTAGAAGTACTGCACAGTAGGAAGCAACCTTACAGAAAATGAAATAGACTTAGTGGCAAGGACATAGAATTATTTGGAATAAAATACAGAATGGTTTGATGAATAGAGATTTGGCCTAGATTGGGCTTGAAGAACAGTGTTTCACTCTTACTGTGGTAGCTGACCTAAGTAGCCTTAATCAAGCTTTATTTTTTCTGCTTTCCTTTTTCAGAGTTTTTCTCCTACTTTTTTTCTTAAGGTCAGGGGCACAGACTCACTCTATGTCTCTACAGTATTTAGCACAGTAAGGCTTTAATCACAAATAGCTTGCAAAAACATCTATATTTATCTTTACAATCAAATGATTTATTCATGTTTGGTCTAGACAAATCGTACAGTTACTCCTGCATGATGAACCGATATAAAATATAGGAGTTCTTCAGATTCATTATTCTCAGGATAGTCTGTAATTGAGTACTTATCACCAGCAAGAATTAATATTTTATACTTGCAAGCACTTAAAGTGCACCCCTTCACTTGCTAAAATACTGTGCTTCACATGAACTCAGCTGATACCAAAACATGGCTATAAGGGCATGCTGAAAAAGGATCCCAATGTCTAGGGAATATATTTAAATTCTGATGTTAAATTTTCTGCATTTGTAAATCATACAAGGTATCTCTTCCTAATGTATAAGTAAAGAGACAAAGGATCTTTGCATTAACACAAGGAGCAGCTTGTTGGATAGGACCCTGAAGAATGAGTGTTCAAACACTGTTGCAATGGGCAGCAGTTTTAAATCCCACAGTGTGAGCACAGAGTTAGCAGAAATGTCAATATGAGCTCCATAAAGCAGAATGCCACCAGTGTTCTCATTGAAGGATAGGAAAGAGGAAATGAGTTTTTGAAAATAGTCATAAATAATAAAAAATGGTTGGCCTATAGCATTTTTCTTAAATTAACAAGAAGAACTTGAACCCAGTATAAAGTGCCTCAAAGAAAACCTGTCCAGTCTTGAGGGATGGGGGTTTTGATCAGGATAGATCAAGTGTGTGAACAATTTTCAGATGCGTAATTTATTTCCTGTTTTGAAAGATATTGCTTAGCCTTGAAAGGTTTGTCAGGAACATTATCAAGTTTTTTAAGAGTGTTCAGGGAGTTCAGCAGGAAGAAAGAAATACATTCCTAGCAGATCCCTTCCAAACTAAAATACAATTTCATAAAATATTCAGCATCTTTGTGGGCTTATAGTTATACTTATAGGAACTCATTCTCCTAGGATAAGGAACTGAATCTGTTGCATATGTAATGAAGCCATAGGTAATCATGGTCATAACTGAGGGCAGAATCCATCCTTCCTTGCATGAAGCTCTTGTGGAGAAAAAAAACACAAGGAGCTCTGCAGCATGCCAGAGTTATTATTCAAATTTATGAACCAGTCACCAAACCGCACTGCAGGTCCCATGTAAGCTAGAAAAACATTCATGGCACCTCTAAAAGCAAGACCTTTGAGTCACAGAGGCTTTGGTTTGCTTTTGAATTCTGCCACAACTCTTACTGCCCATCCCTTTCTGGTGAACTGTCTGGGAACACTGCACTAGTCCCACTACACCAGCTGTCCCAGGAAGCCTTAAGAAGTCTGATCACACTCTGCCCAGAGAAGGGAGGGAGTCTTCAAAATAAGAGTTTAAATCACTTGAAAAAACCAAACCAAAACCAAAACCAAAAAGCAAAACAAAAAGAAAAAGCAAAACAAAAAGAAAACAAATAAAATAAAACTTTTAAACAAAACAAAACAAAACATAAAAATAAAAAAAAAAAAATCTGTAAGGGGAAAAAAAAAGAAAAAAAGGAGAGAATGCATTCCAGTTTGGTGCTCTGGTGCTTGGTAAATATGAACTGCTCATCAGATTGGAGGCAAGGAAGTCCAGCCAGGTCCACACTAGGGTATGACCACATGCACAGCACTGGGTAAATAACTCCCGTTCTGTTTCCTTTGCTAGTCTTTCCTTTACTGATTTTTGGTCAGATGCAAACTTCACAACAGAAATATCTGACTTGTGCATTAAATATATATATATATATATATATATATGAAGCTTTACTCCCCAGCAGTGTGCCACCAGCAATGTCTGTGTCACCTTACCTGCTGTACTTCAGGTTGTGTTCAGGTCTTGGGATTTATCATCTGAGTAGGAGCAGGCATCCAGCATCACCCATCACCTACCTCTGCTGGGGAATTTCCCCTTGAGGGAACCAGTTTGCATCAAACCAGAGGCAGACAAGCAAGAGTCATACAGACTGTGGTAATGCTCAGGGTGGTTAGGCTTTGGTTTGAGAACAAGTCCAAACTAATGTGAGAAGATAAATATTCATCCTGATGTACCTGAGTGGCCAGTGAAGGTGATGGAGGCCCTCAAAGACTTCCAAGACAAGCAGAGAGATTCTTACTTATAATAATGAATGAACAGCTCAGGTGAGAGGACCTTGTAAGATCATCTGGTCCAACTTTTCATGGCAAAGGGGCCCCATATTATCTAGCACCCATCCAGTCACATCTTGAAAACTTCAGCAATGGGGTCTCTATTCCACCCCTGGGGAGGTTGCTCCAGTTTTCATGGTAATTCCTACTGCCTGTGTGAGGTAGTCAGGTATGTTTTTACTGCCTCACTACATGCTTAAAATGCACATCTCTCTGGGGTGTCCGAGTCTGGATCCCACTATTATCAAGCCTTCAGAGTAAATATTGTTTCTCAGCATGAATCTGTGCTAATAAAATAGAGTTCTGGTTTCATCTAGGTCCCATAGCTGTTTCTGTAATACAAATAATCACAGATACAAGATTGAGATTCTCAGAAGGGGTTGGAAAAATAGGTTTAAGGCAGTAAAATTTATGTAAATAATGTCAAATAAGGCAGACTGGAAATTGGTGAGGAAAATGGTGAAGAATGAGGTAAGTAAAGGTGGTAGAATGTTGTAAGAAGAAAAAAAAAAAAAAAAAAAAAAAAAAAAATATTTTTACAAGAGAAAGACATTTGAAGACAGAAAGCTTTACATAATTTCTCCCTGACAGATCCCTTCTGATGAAGAATGGAAATCAGAAAGAGCTGATATATCTTTGTCAGTAAATCAACCATAAAAATATAATTTAAAAAATTATAGAGAGGAGGTGTAGAATAAACCTTAAGGTATGGTCACATGGAAAAAGAGATTTGTTTTGGAAAGAAATAGTAAATGGCATATGGAGTAACATGCAGTGAAATATTTAGCTACAGCATGTTATTTTTGAAAACTGTGTGTTAAATTATAAAGTATATCTAGAAAAAAATTGACATAATAATTTATTGATATTGTAAGAAACTTATTTTCAATCCACCCATGGCTGTGTGAAGGTAGGTGCATCTAGCCAGTTAGTAATGAGAAATACTAATAATTCAAAGGAAGATAGATGTGAAAGAGAGACATGAGAAAAAACCTAGAAATTCTTTAGGAAAGTTTACAGTTATTATTCATTTCACACACTGGAAATTTTATAAATTGTTCTGTACAGTTCTCTGTAAAATGTAAACATGACAATCTGCCAGAGATAGCCTGCTTTTCCTAAATATCTGTGTATCAGCTTAAGATGTAAGAGAACACAACATATTCATAAGAAAATATGAGAGAAAATCTATGTATGTGTGAGTGTAAGTGCATACACAGATCTAGACATGTGTTGTTGTCATGCTTCTTTTTTTTTAATATTTGCTTTTATACAGGCATTACTTGCCCAAAATTGTGTTATGTGTCTTCTGAACCTTTAGAAAATGCATTTCCAGGGAGGGCACAAGGGGATCAAGAGAGATATGTAGGAAGTAAAATTGCAGAAAAGAGACAGACGTCATTAATCCATCGATCTGGCTGCCTGGGTCTGCCTTTCTCTGCATTGCTGACTCCCTGGCAGGCTCGAGCCAGGTAGCATGGGAAGGGCTAATGCAATCTGACTCAAGATCAATACTAACATGGTCTTCGATGCACTGTTTGTGCTTGCCAGGGTACTAGTTTGGAGACGCTACTGGATTATGTTTTACACCTTTTAGTATCTAACAAGCATTCTGGGCCTCTAACAGAAACCAAACACAATTATCAGAAGGCAGAGAAAGGCTGGGGGGTTGGTGATGTTGTGATAACAGACTGAACCTTTGACCTCTCAGTTAATAGTCTAAACCTTGCTTAAATTAGTCATGACAGAGGGCTAAAGTCCACACTGACTTTTAGAGTCTCATGGAAACAAACAGACTTGGGGGGAATTCAGGCATTTCTAAAATTTGGTCTTCGAACTGAAAAGCAATTAGAAATGGACTGGGATTCTAAGCCCTGTTCCTGTGATCAGCTGAGGCACGCAGGCACACAGCAAGTGGCGTCAGTCATGTTTGTGAGCAAACTCCACAGGGATGCTGTGACTGCAGACTTCATCTTCCCCATCCTCAAAGAGACCTACCCAGCTGGTGGCACAAGCTGTTGGAAGGCAGAGTGGGATGGTCCTGCTGCCATCCATCCTCTGTGTGAGCTGTGGATAAAGGTCTCCTGCCTCTGAAAGTAAACCCAGGTCTCTCCAAAAGCATCAAATCCATCTGACAAACAGAAGAGTCTAAACCAACTTAGAATCACTTAGTGACTGTAATATCTGTTCACTGCAGAGATTCAGAGTTACATCTCCCATTTCAGCTACAGGATGCCAGATAGACATTATGGTATGCAATAATTTCAGATAGCATATTTATATAGAGCCATTTAAGCTCCCCAAAGCATTTCACGTGTGAAAAATAGGCAAGCATTATTTCATTCACTAGCAAAATTATGTCACCCATTCATCTGAAATGCTCTTCTGCACTTCAAGTATGTTAATCTCTAAGCTAAAGTAAAAAAAAAAA
>WEIU01020653.1:12155-32654 GCA_013389925.1 Aegithalos caudatus | reverse complement strand
TTTCAATGCAGCAGCCCAAAGTCATCATTACAGACAGACTAGTAGGCACAAAGACAGTGCTGAGTAAATCAGCTCTTTATGCTCCACTCTGCTGGGTATGGCTGAGGCAAGATAATTTTCTTCGTATCATCTTGCATACATATTTGTCTTCTGGATTTTTGACCAAAGTGGTGATGATGATACAAGGGTTTCGGCACTGTTTGAAGGAGTGAGCAAAATGTTGCATTCAGCTGGAGTGAACCCAATTTGTCAATTGATCCAGCCCACCAATTCATCTTTCATCTTTTCATTATTTTCACTATTCATCTTTCATTATTTAACAGCAATCCAGATTACAGTAACAAAGTTATGGATAGAAATGGCAGACTTCACACAGACAAGGAAAGATCACAAATTAAGCAACCCAGATAATAAAACTTTTGTAGTATTTGCAATAATAACCTGGGCCTTTTTTTAAACCTTATTTCTTCATTCTCATTTATTTTTATGTAAGTATATTTGAATGTGTACATGTTGAGTTGTTAGTTATAATACTTCTGCAGTTGGAAGTTTTAGCATTTTCGGTTGTACATGCAAGTCTGCCATTTCATGAAAATTTTCCTATCTTTCCAAACACATACTGACCTAGTTTTAGTGTCTGAAGGTCAGTAATAGCAATGAGGAATTACACAGCTCAACTTTACAATGCTAGGGAATGCTAAAATGTTCTTCCTCTTTCTTTCTATTTGAAGTGCCATTATGTTGGAAATGTTATTTCCAATTCTTCCATTTTGTTTTAGCTTACCACAGTATTCTATTCATATATAGGGTGTAAGAAACCTCCTTAAATAATGATGACATTCAGAAAACGTACTCTTTATTTAGGAGATCAACATCAGAAATATTTTCAGTATCTATAACTATGTGGAGGCATTCTGCATGCAGGCAGATTTTTGTTCTTATTCATCTCTTCTTCTGCTCTCTCATTATCTAAAACAATGTTAGGCAAGCAGTTTATTACCTCCACATTTCTGCAGCCTTCCTCAGAGGTCTCCTCATCTCATAACACTTTTCTAACAATCAGAAGACAACTTCCACTTGTTACTTTAACTATTAGGAGCCAACACATTTCATTTGCTCAGTTTAAGAGCTAGAATACAAAATACTTTATTTATTTGCCTGGTTTAAGGCATTTCACACAAATATAAGACTTGGCACTTAGTCAGACTCTGGGGACCATGCCTAAAAATTAAGTAGCCAAGACAGGCCCTTAACTGGGATTTGGCTTATTGAGATGAAATGTGGCCATTGGCAATAGTCCACATTAGTCACACTTTGCAATATTCATTAAAGAACAAACAAACAAACAAACAAAAAACAACCCACCAAACAAAAGCCAACTGAAACGCAGTTTAAATGGCTTTTAGCACATATGGAGAGAGCTCCAAAACAGAAAGAACAAGCCATTGCTTTGGAATAGATTTTCTGGTTCAACTAGGATTTGACTTTATTGTAAATGTAACTCTAGCAATGTCCTTAAGGAACCTAGGGGGGAAAAATGTTTACAGTTAAACTTTTATATTTCTTTACTGTCATATTTAAATGCTGCATTTGTCAAACAGTGTACTGCTTCTTCCTCGGTAATTTGGAAAGGGCGGTAATGATTCATAAAACAAACTGCTACTAATGCTCTGGAGGGCATAGACATGTTTTTGTATTAGTTTTATAATTTCTTCTAGATGAGGTAGATAAGCTCTTAGCTTCTATAGATACAAAATCAGATATTAAGTATTTAAATTGCCAGTAATTTTGTAGCCTACTGTGGGCAGTTAAACTTTGGTGCAGGTTTTAATGACTCTACTTTGATTTACTTACAGTTGATAATTCTGGTCGATGAAAACAAATCTGGAAAAATTACTCCTTCAAATGAAAAAGTAGAACTAGATTTCTATGTTTAACTTTTTATAAACCTGTGAGACATTTCAAAATGGCATTAGGCTAAGTCTCTTAAAACTGGTCAACATAAATTCTAGCATTTTGGGGTACTGCCTATAAAGGTGGGATGGGGTTTTTTTGCGGGATTCTTTATCATTTATTTTTCCTTAATCAGTGTGATACTAAGCATTTGCAATTTGAGCTGTAACAGTGACTTTGTGAATTCTGTAATTTAGATGTCATCCTCATTCTCTTTAAGGTCTAGACTAAATTTTTTATATGTATTGTATTTTTGGTGTCTAGAAAGTTCCATTCCTGGCTTCAGAGAAAAAGAAAGGAAGGGAAAGGGGAAGGGGAAGGGAAAAGGAAAGGGAGAGGGAAAGGGGAAGGGGAATAGAAAAGAGAAAATAGAAGAAAAGAGAAAAGAAGAGACAAGAAGAGAAAAGAAGAGAAAAGAGAAAAGAGAAAAGAGAAAAGAGAAAAGAGAAAAGAGAAAAGAGTTTTCTACTCCTTTGGTTAGCATTCAGGCTACTCAGCTTAGGAAATAAAAAATGCTTAAGTTTTTCAGCAACATTTAACAACTATTTTTATTTATTATTTCAGCAATGCTTCAACAATTTTATATGTTGATCTTGATCTCTACTCCAGAAAGAAGTAAAGAAATTCCTATATATGGAATTTTTTCAATATAAGTATTTTTATATCATATATACAAACATCATTATTATATAGTCAAATGTGTATGAATATTTAGGATGTAAGAAGCTTCTTTCTTGAGCAAGCAAACCTTATTCTAAGATTTTTCACAAGCATCTTATGATATTTAAGAGGATAGATACCACCTAGCAGGGAAAATGATGTAGGTCCAGGTCATCTCTTCCTTTTTCATATAGTTCTGCCATCTGTTATAACATGAGGCACTTTCACAATGATATAATGATATCCACAAAGGGAGTTGTTCTCTTGTAATTAGGAAAAGTACCACAGCTAACCAATATCATTATATTAACACATTATCAATGAGTGGGCACGGTCTATTGAAGCATGAGTCTGCATTTAGATGTGGTTTTGAACACAGATGAGGCAAGATAAGAGAAAATATCTTTTCCTCAGCTATCCCTTACTTCCTCAACAAAGTCACCCATGGAATGTGTTGGAAAGAAAGCCTCATGTCTGGCTACCCTTTATTAAAATGTTGTAAGTGAAAACCCAGTGACACTGACTAATATCAACGGTGATAGCTTTTCTGTATTATTTTGACACAAGCATAGTTTAGCAAGGAGCTCTAAGGGAGCAGTTATTCCCCAGATAGGGCAGAGTGATGTTCAGATTGTAACACTTCCCTCCAGCTCAGGTGCAACCTGTGCAGCGTGTCTGGCCTTGGCCAGAATGTGTGCTCATCCTCCAGCTGCTGATTAAGGTGAAACTTATAAAGAATTATTTAGCTTCCTTCCAACTACACAGCTAAGATCCCAATAGCTGTCGATACTTGTTAAGTGGGAATTAAAATTACACCAAAGTACAGTATGAGTGGGAATTACACTTCTCGTGGGCAACTATCAAAACAGCCCCCAAAAGAAATTGCTTTATACCAGCTTCTACATCTTCTGACTGTGCCCAACCTGCAAGAATTTGAAAAGCAGCTGCTCTAGAAACTGTGTGCTCTTCTGTTTGGATTTTTTCTCTCTTTATTATTGATCTTTTCTCTCAGGTTTCTCTGCATGTTTGTTGGTCTTTTCCTTTATATATTCTCTTTGACAGACTGCAGTACTTTTTTTTCAGTGTATTTATTTAGTTTGTTTTCTTCTGCCTTTCTGTTTGCTCTTCATCTCCAGTCTTTGGGAGATGCATGAGACTGATCACAGCAAACTTTGACTCAAATTTTCCAACATGCAACAGGTGAGGAGGTTCAAAATCAGGAAAAACTTACCTTCCCATTCGTATTTAGAAGAGAAACTGAAGTAATTTAAGCAGACATCTTAAAAAAAAATTTTCTTAAAATATCTTCCGCTTAGATTGATAGATATGATAAGTTTAGGAGTGTATAATGTTGATAAAATTAAACTGCATTAGGCTCTTCTGCTCAATAAATCCAACTCAGACTCCTTTGACGTGGGCTGACTTTAAAAAACCAAAAATACTCTTCACATGTTCTAAACATTCATTACTTCTTAAACCTGGCTTCTCTTTGTAAATCTCTCTTTTCCTGGTGTTTTCTATGCTTTTGTAGAGGTTTCATTAAAAGAAATAAGCACACACACACATTAAAACCTCCAAACCCTTCTATTCATTTCCTTATTATAGCATTCAAGCTCTTTGTGGCATTGTGCCTAGTTTGTATTACCAAGACTAGGTTTTTGCAAATTAAACTCTTTCAATTAGTGTTTCAGGAAGCAATTAAATTGTCTAAAATATATTAATGAATACATTGAAATCTGGAAGAGTACCCTTTTTCTAATACTTCCATTATTAATGCACCATCTGTTTTGTTTTGTTCCCTCACTAGTGTACCGTTTCAGTAACCTCATGTCCACAGAAGACAGTATTCTCAAAAAGCAAAGCCAAGAAATTTAAGCTGTTAAGCAGTCTTAATTATATAGTATACATTCCAAATAATTTTACAGATACAATAATCAAGAATGACTTTTTTCCTCTCTTTTTTGTATGTTCTGTGCGGCAAAGTTCTCTGAATGTTTGATCTCTGTTTTCTTGCAACAATAAAGACAATTAAATATTTGGCTTCGGCATCTGGGGTTATTTCTATAGCAGTCAAAGAAGCTGACTTTTGCACAAGGACACGTACAATAATGAGGAGTAGGGGCATTTGAGCTTTCATTAGAGAAAAGACATCAGATGTATTTTGGGCATTATTTGTGTAGAGTACTTGAAAGAATTTGAGCTAATCGAGGTAGGGCCGTGTGTATCACCATCTGTAGAGAGCATCCATAAAATATCCTGAGGTGATGACTTAAAAAGACACATGAAAAATATTAATTCATTCAGACTGCCAGAAGTATTTCTTTCTGTTTTAATGGTAGGAATCATCTCATTTGACCTTAAACCAAGCTAAAGTATCAGACAGTTTTAAATCTGTTCTAAAAGACACAGATTGCTCCCTTATACACTAGTGGCTCTTTTGTGGGGTGAAACGAGGTGCAGGGTGAGATGATGTACTGGATGCCCTTAGAGTGAGGGGCAGAGCAGTCATCACCCTTTCACTTCAGTATTGAACAGGTAATTTCTAAGGATCAGAAGCAACTTTGACATTTCCAGTCTCACAGTAGCTAATCCTGAATATGCATTTAGCTGTGGAGATCCTGAGATGCATTGTTTCATCTTTCCTGGTTGTATTAGGAACACAGTTGTTTATAAAACCAGAAGTCTGCAAAATCTCTCTCAGGACAATTTTTTTGTGCCCGCCCCCTGCAGTTTCTGCAAAGACCATGAGTCATATCTGTTGTTCAGGATGAGGGCTCTTTCCATTAAAAGATGAGGCAAGTTAATGGTAGAGGGAATATGCTGAGATTTCTTTAGAAAGAGCTAGACCTTAGAAAGAGACAAAATATGTGCCATTTCAGAGGACCAGGCTCAGTGTGCATTTCAAACCCAAGCTTTCAGAAAGGCCAGAGGTGATGTGCATCAGGAAGGACTGGCAGTGAGGGGTGTCATTTCAATTGGCACCTCTGGTTTCTTGCGTGTAATGCCAAGGACGGTGTTTCTTATAATTTGCTGATTTTTATCCCAGCTGAAATTCCCCCACCCTTCCCAGGAATAATGAAAGAAATATGTAGATTATGTGTGAGGGGATAAAAGGAGGCCATTTTCAGCATGAGGGTATTTTTTAATCAAAGATTTGTGACAGAACCAGGTTCTCAGGTCCTGCAGGCTACACTCTATTTGTTACCATTTTGTCATTTAAAAATTAGTTTGGGTGCATCCACCTGAGCTGTATTTAGGTCCAAGCCCTCTGACAAACCTTTGCTTTGTTGATTTGTAAGAACTTGAAAAGAAAAAAAATGCATTTTTGTTCACTTTAAGGAGGCTTTTTATTACCTAAGCAGTGTGATGGGATCTAGTATAAAAGAGACTTAGTCCTTAAATTTTAAACATTATATAAAAATTTAAATTAGTCTCTATTCTTCAAATTGTTGTCATTATGGAAAGGTCAGAGATGATGAATTGTTTGTTGCTGCTGCAGATATAATGTACTGTACAGTTCTATTATTTGCTGTTGAAGAAAACATGATTTATTGTATAGTGTCAGAAAATATTTGCTCCAGGCCTGCAGTATATGAAATATATAGCCTGTTTTCAGCCATGTTCCTTTAGGGAACTACTATACCATCCTCTGAAGCTAAAAAGGAAATCTTTTAGTAGTCTAAATGATTATTTAATGCTTTAGCAGGAACACTATGTCTTCAAAATTGTTTTCACAGCTACACATCAAATGGTTTAATTAATAGGAAAAAAAAGCAATAAACAAAGCATACAATAACTGGCATTTCAAAAGCTACTGACCTTTGCAGTTGTTTGAGGAGACATTCTATATGCTGCAACCACAGCCACATGATGGGAGCCAGTCAGAAAGTCAACAAAAATCTGTGGCTTCTAATCACAGATAGAAACAAGATTAAACACTAACCTGTATTAAATTAAAAAAAAAAAAAAACTATGTAGAAAGAGTTTATTCATCTTAGTTTTGCTTTTATCNAAAAAAAAAAAAACACAAAAAAAAAAAAAAAAAAAAAAAAAGAAAAAAAAAAAAAAAAAAAAAAAAAAAAAAAAAAAAAAAAAAAAAAAAAAAAAAGTAGTAATCTTTACCTTGATTGACATTGTTTACTTAGTTATAATAACTTTTAAAAGTGCTGCATTTAACTCAAAGTGAAAATCCAGAAGGGGAACTGATATCACAAACTTGGAGATTTTGAAATATATGGAAGGTTTTTTAAAAGAAATTAATCTAACCACTTTTCTGCAAATGTACTCTGTTCCAGAAAATCAGCCCTTTCTGGCAAATAAAGGTTGTCAAAAAATTTCTAACCTGCTTCAGTTGTTTTTTGATCTGTTATACTATAATTTCATTTCAAATTAGCATTATATTAGCAATGAACATTTTGAAAAATAGCATTGTAGTCCAGCCTGTGTCACAATAACTATTTTGAGCAACAGGACACACAGCCATTTTAAAAATGGACAATTTTTCATGAGGGTCTTTGAAATAGGTTTCAGGTCTTTCAGTCTCTACTGCTAAATTCACCTTTGTATATGAAAAACAAGAACAGAGTTATAATTACCTCAAGGCAGTTATTTTCAAAGAGTATCTGGTACATTATATCTGCTCAACAGGAGAGTCTTAAAGAATGAGGGGAGACAGTGTGAAAAGAAATGTAAGGAATACAAGAAGCTGGGAAAACTGGCATGTGCATGAGCACACGCTGAGAAAGGCAAAGAGACATCTTTCCTGGGTATCTTTCGAGAATTATGACATCAAATTCTAAAGCACTTTAGAAAAATGTGGCAAATTCATCTCAGCTGGTAGCTCTGTTAATGTCAGTGGAGTTACAGTGGGAATGAATTTGTTCCAATGAGAGCATCACAAGGAGTACACTACTGTTAGGCTGTTACATTGGTTATTAACTCGCTTTCCTTTCAGTGCTAAAGAGCATAGATGGGGCTTCATGGATCTATTTTTAAACTATGTAAAGTATTTGCTGCATGGATCAAAGAAATATGAAACCAAACTTACCATGGCACAGACTGGTGGAAAAATGGGCTAGACTGAAAGAAATGTCTTTGAAATATTCTATGGACCCAGCATGAAGCCTGGTTAAAGTTGCATAGCTTTCCATTTGAAAGGTCATGTTCAGAATTGGCTTATAACTTTGTGAAAGGGTTACTTTTCAAGCTGAAATTGTTCATAGTTATTCTCAGTGAGACACTTTTTTTAAGATAATGAGCAAAAAAGGGGAAGTGATTTTTAAATTTTACTTTTGATTAATTGCCTTCAGTGCATAGGAGAGCAGAGATTGAGCAGCTGGTGTGTATCAGTATCAAGAAGGTGAAAAATGTGGTTCAAGCAGATGAGAAACCTGTCTCCCCGAGTGCAGAGAATGACTTGGGAAGCTCTAAATGTACTAGGGAAAATACTGGGACTGAAGAAGGGAAGAATGGTGATTAAACATGAGAACTTCTTTATAAATTTGGGGGATTCCCCCCCTCAAATGCTCTTGGCATCCCAATATCAGTCTTCCCACAGTGGATTTTCACTCTTGGAGATATCTGAGCAGTAGCCTGTGGTATGCAGTGAGCAGGAAAAGTGGTGCCAAACTGAATGGGGCAAAAGAAGGCTCATTTACACTCTGTCTGCCCTCAAGATCAGACTTGAACAAATTAATCCCTCATGTCTATGCACAGAGAAAGGGCACCATAGTCCTGCTTCAGTAGCCCTGTTTCTGATATGTCAGTGATAAATTTTGGGCACAGCCCTGGCTAAGAGTGCTGAGCTAATATGAGGTAGAAGCTGCCCTGAGGTCTGCCTCCCCTGAAAGTAATGTGGGTTTCCAAGGTGGGGTCTAGATCAGGCATGTGGTGGAAAACACACAGCTAGTGAGGCTCACACAGCCTGTGCCAGGTGATGATGTGCCATTCATTCAGGGATGCATTTAGCTAGAAATGAATTTAGGGAAAGGTCCATGAAGTTTATGTGATGGACGGTCTTGAGGAGACAGCTGAGGCTGTCCTAGCAACAGGCAGGATCTCAGCCATGATTTATATACTGTCATGATGAAGGGGTTTTGCCAGCAGCTTTAGCACAAATTGAGAAAGGATAATGCTTCTGTATCAGATACTGTCTTTGCCCTCCATCATTCCAGAGGTTTGTCCTCCTTCTTTCTATGACCTCCCCCTTCCCTAACCCCAGAGACACAGCCTGCACTTTTGTTGTTCCCACAGTTGCCCTCTCACTCTCATGCTGCTCCTGCAACAGATAGAAACACCACTTGCTTGTCTCCTGGCAGAGGAAGAGAAGATTATCTCTTTTGGTGCCTCTTTCATGGCTTTACTTGGGATGAACCACCTGGTTCACCTACCAGTGCAGACACAATCTCAGGATCACCTCTCTCCTTCCTCTCCTGCTTATCTCTGTCCTGAAGTAGCTGAAAAAGGACCCTGATTTCTGCTCCATCCACCTAAGAGGAGAGAAAATCCTCCATAGGTGCCTTCACAGCATTGCCCATTTCTGGCACCCGGGCCCCCTCCTTGCTGTAGCCTTCTTGTCTGCAATAAGATGCAGCAGTAAACAAAGAACAAACTTGGTCTGTTCAAACACACTAATGACCAACCAGTCAATACTACCCTATTCATTTATTAGAAAGTGAGAAAATGCCTGTTACCTTTTCAGACCCAACTACTGTGGGTGGTGGGTTTGTTTGTTTAGTGTATAAGGAGCTATCGATCAGAATATTTAGGCAAAAGTTAGAATGCTTATTGTGAAGCGTTGCTGAGGTGTGTGGTTTTACTTGGCTAATCTAAAGCAAAAATTATTAAAGTCAGGTCAATAATATGGATTGCTCCCTTCTTTAACATCTTGCTCAAAGAAATACAAATGAATTTATTTATATCCATTTGTAATATAGATTTCTGCATCCATCTCCAATATAGTAATATTTATTCTTGTGGGAGTTCAGCTGGTAGGTTTTTCCTTATATTTATTGTCATTTAAAATTTTGTATAATTTTGATACATAATTTTGTGTGTATATCCTGTGAAATAACAAAATCAGTGTTTAAGGCTCTTACAGAGCTTTGAAAAACATTTAGAAGGAAGACATATTATGGGGTTTTGACTCACTGAGCTTGGGAAATATATTTTCATGTTTCTCATCAATATTCCCCCTTTCACTATATATCAAAAATGGATTTCCTCCCCTATAGATTTCCAGTTTCCTATGTAAATGTTTGTCTGCATGGGACCTTCACACTTTGTAAATCATACCCCACTTGTACACTGTGTTTTGTTTGTGACTACAAGCAGGAGCCCTGTGCTTCCTTTCTCTGAGCAAAGTCATCTGTACTTTGGTAATTTTATTGACTTCAGTGTATGCAATTTTTGTTGGAATAAGCCTACGGCAACTTGCATTTATATTACTGCTCAGTTATAAAACACTCCAAATGCATTATGGAAACTTTGAAGGTATAGAAATGAAAGATCATTTGCAAAGAAAACATATACAAAAGGTCACATTTGATACTTAGATAGGATTGATGCTTCCCTGCATCCTAACTGCTCCTCTTCTGAGCCATGGAACTGTGTTGATAAGACACACTTATTTTTCTTGATGGTAAAAATATCCTGCTTTCTAGAATCAGTCAAGTACTACAAAAACCAGTGGGGTCTCCCCAGAGGCATGTCCTCATGTCTAGTTGTTCATATTTGTGTTTTTCAGCTGTCTCACACAAGCATAGCATCCACATTCAGGCACATTCATCACTTCAGCATTAGGAGGCTTATCACTTGCTGTCATAAGGTGATCCACTGACAGATGCTCTGGCATTTTCATCACCCTCAATACTCTTTCCATTATATCTTGTATAGGTTCTCTGAAGGGAGATGACAAGCACATGTAGAGACGAATTCTTTGAAACACCAAGTAAATCCCAGTCTTTCTTTTCAAGGACTACTAAATATTTCTAGTTTATTTGAAAATGGGTTGTGCTTTCTGAAGAATTTGAGTTAATTTTGGGAGGGAGTATATTGTAGTGGTGGTGAAGTTTCTTATCCATATGTATTAAGTAATTATGTTAATTTCAGAGAATTTTAATTCATCACACTATTTATTTACAACTCACCAATCTCAAGGCACTCAAACATATGCAATAAATTTCACACATGCATCTGTTTTTTATGTAATTAAAAGACATGACAGAAAGCTGAAGTATGATATGTCCAAGGTCCTACTAAAAACTGGAAAACCTCTTTCAGGAGAGCAATTGTATTTAATATGATACTGCTAATAAATTTATCGTTTTTATTCCTCAGAGCACTGACAGCCAGTCTAGAGTGGTTTGAAGGGGTAAACTCTGCAAAATAATAATGTAGTATTAGAAAGGCTACTTCTGCCTATCTTCTTTGTAATAACCTTTCTTGTTCAAAACTAGTTGAAGAAAAAAATACTTGTACTGTTATTTACCTTTATTTTTTTTAGTAGCTTGAACTATTTGCAGTATCTCTGTTATTTTCCTCCTCTGAAAGGAGGGCATAGAAAAGCATATTTATTGTACTTTCTGTCCTAAGTTAACCGCAGGGCTTGAAGTTTAATATCTCAGCGCTTCACAAGTCTCGTGTTTACATCTGCAAGCTAGTGAAGTTGTAGATGGTATTGTATCATTTTTTTCAAGGCTGAAAAAGTATAGTAATTCCTTTAAATTCTACAGCATACGTAATTCAGACAAATCATATGCATCATATACAAGAGCAACATCAATTACTTCTATGGAAATTGTCACTGAAAATCAGAATATATCATATTATGTATATGCTTCTGTAGGGGTGAATCTGGTACCTGATTTGCTCATAAACAGCCATAACCATCCCACAATCCTCAGTGGTGTTGAAAAGGAGGTTGTTTTAATGCTCATGTATTGTTCTTTCCCCTCTGTGTGAGGATGTTTGGTGAACATCATCTTCAGGCAGTAAGAACAGCTATGTCAACACCTCTGTGCCAAGCCAGAGTATGAAAAAGTGCAGAAAGAACAATGTTCACAAGCTGTGAACAGGAAAGCAGATATTTGTGTGGAGGTGTAAACCACGTCTTTTCAAATTAGGTTAGAGTCAAATGGTTTGCAAATGTCCCAAGACTGCTTTTGCACTTGAAGCTGGTCACCGACATTGTGTATGGGATGTATGACAGTGGTTTTAGTTCAGGCTGGGTATGACAGTAGTTTCTGCAGATGAAAATTTTTGTGGATATTGTTTCAGAGTATGAACATGTCAAAAATGGGATATCTCCATTTTAAGCCCCTGGAATAGGGGCTTAAAATAATTAAAATTATTTTAAAACCTGAGTATTTTAGCATATGCCGTGTATATACAGAGGTATTTTTTAGTCTAATTTTGTGGGCAGGAGAGGGTTGTTTGTTTTCATCTGAGTTTGGAATGATGGGTTTTAATACTACTGCTGTTCATTATTTTGAAGAATGGTGGAAATAAATACTTTCAGACAATTAATGGAGATCATAACTAAGGCTTCTGCATTTTCCTTACCTATTGCTTTTCTCAAAGACTCCACAGGATAGGCAAGAACTCAGCTTCTGAAATTTAGATTTATCACCAAGATGCCTGATCAATATATCCTTGATCTCAGTAAGACTTCCCCACTGGGAGTTGAACTAGGTGCAGATTTATTTAGAACAAAGCAGCCAGCATGTGGCAGTTCCCAGTGGACTTTCTGAGCACTGCACATTTGTGGGCATTAGCTTATGGGCTACCTGGTTCAACAGATCTCTTTCCCCATTGTTATTTCAATGAAACAAGGCATAAGATCAAGGCAGTCCTGATATGTCAGATTATATATTCTCATTGTATTGTCTTGTTTTTCTAGTACCTTCTCTGGGCTAGTTGCATTTGTTCATTTGTTTGGCCTTATGTAAGTTTATTCTAATGTTTGAATTGACCCAGCAACACACACATATTCAAAAGACTGATTTGTAAGCAAGAATGTTAACCTGAATAAAACCCACCAAATATTCCAGGTAAAAGTCCCCCTTTTTAATTATAGCCTCTCGGGTAGACCTGTAAGGTGTATATAAATTTTTTATGTTCACAACAATGAGAAGCTTGTTCATGAATTCCATTAGTATTGTTGCTCTATTGTAGTTAGGACGAAAATGCATATTCTGCTCTTTAGCATAACCAAATTATACAAGTCTAGTGAGCAGTGATATAAAAAAACCAGCACTGATGTCTTCAAGCATCAACTGATGTCTGCTAGACTTGACAGGTTCTAGTAATTGGAGAACCTGTGATTGACTTAGTAATGCCTGTGCTGCTGCATATTGCTGAAAAAAGCAGCTTTGTCTGTGTCTGTGGAGAGGGGTAGGAGAGTCTAACAAAAAAGATCAGAATTTATTTTAATTTATTAATCTCAAATGTCAGAACCACAGAGATCATTGCTCTTTTTAAGGTCCATTTATTATTACTGATTTTTCTTTACATATTTCCCAAAATTCAAAATGAAATTTTTTTAAAAAGATTATTCACTTTCTACTGTTAGTTTCTTCTCTGCCCATTGTTCAATAACTGGTGGGTACTTTTGGAGCTGTAGTACTCTACGGGACCTGAAAAGTTTACACAGCACATGGATAACTGCTACAATGCATTTGCATCCCTAGAGAAGTTTTTCTGTAAACTTTTAGAATTGCTATATAGCCATGGTTCAGAGTGTTTGTCACAAGGCAGCATTAAAAGGACTCATTTGACTTTATAATGTCTAATTTGTGCATGTTTTTATTAGAAGGAGAGGGTTTGAAATGAGCACAAGGGCAAAATAAGACATAAATTAGGACAGTGAGTACTCATAATACTCCGAAATTCCCCTTACTCTTCCATATTTTTCTGACACATCATCTCTCCCAGATGTGGTAAGAATGAAGCACCAGCTATGTGTGTCAGCAACAGTGTCTTAAAATCCTCTTAAATGTTCTGAAATAGGAAACTTATTGTGTTTATAACTGGCAGAGCAGGGGAGGAGAGCAGTGTGACCCCCTTCTGTCTGCTTCTCCTCTGACACTAATTTCAATCTGCTGACTGATTGGCAAGTGGCAAACGTGTTAGCAAGAGCTCTTTAGCTGTGGGATCTGAGACAAGATTGCTTAATAGTGGTGAGCTCTAAAAATGTACTTCAACCTTCTGGGAGGGTTTGCCTTGAATATTCATTTCAGTCCTTTATATACGTTTTCAGAAACAGTTACGCACAAATATATTGGGAATGGTAAATCACGGAACCACAGAATCACAGAATCATAGAACTGTTCGGATTGGAAGGGATGATCATCTAGTTCAACTCCTTTGCAATCTGTACAGACAGCTACAATCTAACCAGATTGCTCAAATTCTCCTCTAAAGGCTGAACAGTCCCAATTGTCTCAGCCTGTCTTCATAGGAGGTACTCTGGCCCTGTGGTCATCTTCATGGCCTCCTTCAAACACTCTCCAATAGGTCTATCTCCTTCTATAGGTTGTGGGCTCCAGAGGTGCATGCAGCACTCCAGGTGGGGTCTCATCAGAGCAGAGCAGAGGAGCAGAATCATCTCCCTCAACCTGTTGGCCACACAGCTCTTGATGCAGCCCAGGACACAGTTGGCTTTCTGGGCTGCAAGTGGACATTGCCAGGCCGTGTCGATCATCAACACCCCAATCCTTCTCCTTAGGACTACTCTCAATCCCTTCACTGCCCAGCCTGTTTTTGTGCTTGGGATTGCCCTGACCCAGGTGCAGGACCTTGTGCTTGGCCTTGCTGAACTTCACCAGGTTCCCACAGCATCACCTCTCAAGCCTGTCCAGGCCCCTCAGGATGGCATCTCTTCCCTCCAGTGTGTCACCTGCACCACACAGATCAGTGTCACAGCAAACCTGCCTCAGTCCCTCTCTCCATGTCACTGACAAGGATGTGGAACAGTGTTAGTCCCAGTACAAACCCCTGGGGATGACACTCCTCACTGGTCCCTGCTTGGACTTCGAGTCACTGACCACAACCTTGGGTGCCACCATGCAGTCAATTCCTCAGTCGTCATGTGGTCTATCTGTAAAACCCAGCTTTCTTCAGTTTAGAGAGAAGGATCTTGTGTGGGACAAAGTCAGATGCTTTGCAGTTCGGGTACATGGTGTCAGGTTTTTCCCTTATCCCTCAGCACAG
Source organism: Aegithalos caudatus (assembly GCA_013389925.1). Classification (NCBI taxonomy): domain Eukaryota; kingdom Metazoa; phylum Chordata; class Aves; order Passeriformes; family Aegithalidae; genus Aegithalos; species Aegithalos caudatus. Next base: position 17,831 of record WEIU01020653.1, on the reverse strand, counting down.
TAATCCCTTCATAGAAGGCCAATGTATCAGTCAGGCATGACTTGTCCTCAGTGAGGCCCTGTTGGTTGTCATCAGTCACTGCCTAATTTCACATGAGCCTTAGCAAGATTACCAGTAGGATGTGTTCCATGATCCTGCTCCATGATCTCACTGGGTGTGGAGATGAGATTGTCCAGCCTGTATTTCCAGGATTTGCTCAAGTATAGCAAAGCTCTGTTTCTGAGAACAGAGTTGTAATTGGTGATGTCTACACATGCCATCCACAGTTATTTTAGTTTATCATCAGGTTTGTGATGATAGACAGAGCTAAACCACAAGGTTCTGTAAAAATGCAAAAAAGTAATGATGCTTTGGGCTAAAGGGTAGAGAATTAATCAGTTCTTATGGTCCCACCCTATTGTGTAAAATCAGTTTTTTAAAAAATATCCCTACTAATGGATGGAAGCCTTTTGTCTGGGCTTGCTGGACCTAGATAAAGCATGTTCCTTCTTTTTAACTCCTTAATCTATCAAAAAAAAATTAATGGCCTGTACTTGTTAATGTCTAGATTTCTGTTATATTTATGTCCTGGTGTGTTCTGACAAGCCAAAAATGCTCTTTTTACAGATTCTCTTCTGAATTAACATTTTCATGATACAGGAAACTTAAACATTTTGGCCAGGCTGTCTTGCTGCTTTAGCTGCTTCTCACACCATAAATTTTGACTGGAGAGGCTCACATTCAATTTTACATGACTCAATAACCATGTCTTCTCCCAGTAAGGGCCACTACAATGGCATTTATATGCCCAGAGCTCAGGTTTTGTATTTGCAGAGAGCAATACAATATTATAATTATTTTCCTTTCTTGGTGTTTTGGGGGGTTTTTTGTGTGGGGGTGGGTTTTTTTTTTTGTTGTTTTTTTGGTTTTTTTTGAGAGGAGTGGGGATTGGGGTTTTTTTGTGTGTGTGTGGTTTTCTTGGGGGGGGTTGGTGTTTGTTGGGGGGTTTTTTTGTGTAAAAACCATGTAATAGGTTACTCAACACATCACTTCATACACCCAATGTTATCTCAACAGTAGACAGTGATGAGCTGGAGACAAGAGAGAGAAGAGAGGACTCTTCACAGGATTTTGCTGAGTTATTTTTAACTTTTTAGAATGACTATCTACTATGCCAACAGATGCTTTAGAGAGGAGTATAATAATAAAAATCACTGTTAACATAATTCAGCTATATCATTATTGTGAGCACTAAAAAGAAGAGGCTACCAGAAAAAGCTGGGTTATATTGATTTATGGTTGTCCTCATTCAACAGAACTCTCCTTTGAGAAAGCGCTCAGGCAAAATTAAATTGCTTAAGTATTTATGCGAAAGAAGAAATACCTGAAAGAGATAAAGCAGTTGTTTTCAGTGTGTCTTTTTCTACGACAGTTTTTGAGTGATTACCCTAATTGGAACTGTTAACAGTAGAATGAGATGCCAGCTGTTGGAGAAGAGGATAATGGAAAGGCTTTGTAAAAGAAGTCTGCAAGATCAAACCTTTTGAGGGAAAAATTATAATTTATCTGATGAGTCTCCAGTTTGGCTGAACTAAAAATACAAAGAGATAAATGTTTTGGTTTGGGTTTTTTTAGCTGTTGTTGTTGGGTTTGTTTCTTTCTTCCTATTATTCATTTGTAATACATTTTGACTTGCAGGAAAAACAAACCTGGTTTTTCGCAAAACAACAGCTCCATGGGGGACACTGCAAGTAGTGACTCACAGAGTGTGATATGTTTGCCCATCCTGAAGGTGAACATGCAAATACTTGTTCCCACAGCAGCCAGAGGAATAGCAAGGATGTCTGTCTGTGGACCCTTTTCTGTCAGCACAGGACAAAACTATTTGAAGAAGCTCTCACCAAGTGTAAACATTTTTCTCACATTTTCCTTGCCTTCTTGTTGCGAATGTAAATGCTGTATGTCCTCCCTTAAGTTTCCTGAAGGCATGATGAGTGTAGAAGTCCATTTTATTTCCTTTTTCTTTGTTTGCAGAATATGATACCACCCAGCCAAATGAAGGGAGAAAGAGCAGGGTGAGGAAAACTAAGGAATGACAGTAAAAGGGAGCAGCAATTTATAGAGCAAATAAAAAGCCAAATGAAATTTGTGCAGACACAATTAGTCTTCCTGCAGTATGGCTCATGTTCCAGTATACCCAAGGATGACACAGGGACTGCTGAAAGATGAAGCCTATTGGTTATCCTTTCCATAGTATCTTTTGGGAACAAGTGGCCTGATACTGTGTGTCTTTCACTCAACCCAGCAACATAATTCTCTGTCTAAGAGCAGAAGACTAAAATTTTGCAGACATCCCTACTGTGGCTGGTGAAGTAACACTGATGAAACTATGAGGTCCAGATACATCTGATAGTGCTGAAGGTGAAATAAGTCCCTTCCCTGGAATCTCTGTTTCTGAGATACACTATGGAACTCTGCTTGTTTATGGACTACACTTTGTACAGACATTATCATAAATATATTGAAAAATATAATATTTATAAATCACACTTTGAATTAACACCTTTTGGTTGACAGTTACTGGTGAGGGTCATGCTAATTTTTGAAGAAAAAAAAAGAGACAAGACACATCAAGACATAACTGAATGCACTTTCTCTGTGTTTTATTTATATTCAAAATATTTGTCAGGATCATCTAACAGCATTTTAGGAACTCTCAGATACCTGAAAGCCATTTGGGGCTGGCATATATACTGCATAGTTTACATGAAACATGTGTCTTCTGGAGACAGCTAGAGACATCACAGGACATTGGAAATGGTTGTAGTTGTCCACTGCTCCGCACATCCTTGTCACTAAAGGAAGAGACATGGATTGACAGATGCACCACTCAGTGGATAAGGAATAGGTTGGATCAACACACTCAAAAAAGTTGAAGACTTTTTGGAAATCCTTGACCTCCAGCTACCCTCCAGAAACATTTATATCTCCTTCAGTACCTGTTTTGTCACTACCATCTCCAGGTATGAGACTCAGAGCTACTGGCTTAAAAATATTAGGAGCCATATGTAGTTATTTGCATGTTGGTGCTTTGGCTTCAAACTGAGATCCCAAGTTTAATGGTGTCAGGTTTAATGGCAACCACTGACCTCACACTACCTCCTGAAGACAGGTTTCTACACCTTACAGCTTATTTCAGACACCTATGGATGTTTGAATGCTATGCATGTAAATGGAATGAGACTAGATGCTCCTGAAGGAGGGAGAATATTGTCAGGCAGCCATTAGCTCATGCTCACTCTTTTATATTATTTTAAATTGAAAGATTCAGATGTAAACTTGGTGTGTGCAAAAACTATGCAATACAGTTGCATATGGAATATTCAGTTTCATTTTATAGGGTTTTTTACTAAATATAGATTTTGTTTTGGCAAATCAGATGTAATATATGTCTTTCACACCCATTATGAAGGAGATTTCACTTCTAGTTTACCTTAAGAGCAAAACAAATGGCTACATAGGACCCACATTAAATGTGTGACACAGAAATCATCTTCTTACCTAATTGTATGGACTCACAGGAAAAGGTACCAGATATCAGAAATGCCGCTTATTCAGCTGAGGCAAAGCAGATGGTGAAATTTGCAGCACACTAAGTGTGCTTTCCAATGATGCTAGGCGTATTAGTTTTCTTAACAAAGAATCCACTGCTTTCAAGGGATTTAACATGCTTGTAACAATCCATTCTGCACAGCACAACTCAACAAGTAGATCTGAAGCAGAGAGCATGTGATTTTTAATTTTCCTTTACTGTGATCAGAACAAGTCATTTTGATCCACATCTGATGCAAAGTGGGTAAGGACATGTAACGTTTTGTTATTCTAGCACTTGCAAATATAGACAGGAATTATAGCAGTTATTGACAGGACTGCTGACAACAACTATTAGTAAGGTTCCTCAGCAGTTTCCATCTAAAGATTTTGTTTACAGAATCTGGCTGAAAACTTTGCCAAAATTTAACTAGTTTAAACGAAGTGAATATATTTAGTTGCCAAAATGTCACTACTTTAAGTGAAATTAATGTATTTAGTTTCTCTGGAATTAAACCAGAATAAGAGTAGATACGAGATATGCTTTTTTGCTTATCTGCAAAAAAAAAGTTTGTGACCTTTTTAGTTACTAAAAAAAAAATAAAAAAAAAAGAAAACACTGCTACTCTAATGTTTTCCATCAAGCACTTACTCTTTTTGCAGTGATAGTGAGAATAGAACTGCATCTTCTACCAGCAAAACAGAAATCCACAAGTCAGCAATCAGCCTGGGGGGGAAAAAATGAGTGTTCACCACAGACGAACTGAAGCTTCCCTACAAATAACTCTGATGGCTCTGTGCACATTGAGGGAGTGAAAGATTCACTGAAATTATGGCAATTTTCCCTCTAAAGTCATCCAGAGAAAATGGCTGCAGGGTTATTGTGTCTTATGAGTCTTCAATGATTCGTCAGCTGCACAAACTAGAAAACACTAAGGACAGCAGCAAAACAGCAAAAGTACAATAAGGCAAAGAGAGTAGACTGAGACAAAGACTCAGTCTAGAGACACTATGATTAGAGGATTCAGCTTTGATAAGAGGAAGACATATAGCAACAGTGGAGATAACATACAAGACCAGAGAATGTGATATAAAAGTAAAAGAAAGGATAAAGAGAGATTGAAGTTGAGTTGAAAGAGAAAAATATGAAATTGGCCAGGGCAACAAGACATAAAACATGGAATAGGGATGTGGGGAGAGGTCTGGATGTTGCTGGGTTGTAGTTTAAAAGCAAATATCTCCTGAAGAAGGTGACAAAGCACCATTACAGAACTAATCACTCAAAAGTTAGGGATGATAAGATTCATTTTTCTTAACTGAAACTGTAAAATGCAAAATTTCTTGAAAATAAATCAATCGGGACTTTTTTTAATGGCTTTCAAAAACTTATTCAGTGCTGCATCTTTCTGACTGGCAGTAGAATAAGAATAGTACTATCTCTTCCCCCATAGGAATATCAAGAACAGTTAACATTTTCAGAGCCTAAATACTATAGGGACATGTGTAAAAGATGAGGAAATTGTTCATTCTGCCCCTAGAGAGCAGTTTTCATGTTCCATATTTATTTCATTGGATCCAGAACCTTTGATGTTCCTGAAAATTCACATGAAGCCTGATGATATCTTTAGGAGTATAAATACCCTGGAATTTTCTAGATAGGCCATTGTACCATCCTCAGTGCAAACTTGTATGAGAATAAATGATGGTACCAGAAAGGCAACATGAACTTGCCCTCAGTACCACAGTACATAAGGGGGACCTTGCAGTTTCTTATGCAGCTGTGGTGATGAACACAGGCTGAGGCACCTAAATAAAAAATCTTGTGGATAAGATAAACATTTTAGAGGGATGTAACATAATTTCCCACTAGCATCACTGAATAAGAAATTAACAGTCTGAGAACAAAGACAAAGCTGCATATTTCATCTGCTAATGGAAGTTCTCTTTCTGCACTCATTAACACAGCTGAATGACACATAGAGGATTCCATCATCAATCAATTGTTTGTGAATAATCTTCATACTCACTCTCCAATTTGCTGAAGAATTACTTTGAAAGAAAGGAATTGAATTACTATTATTAATGAAAGTTCAGTTACCAAAAAAA
>WEIU01020652.1:56821-71586 GCA_013389925.1 Aegithalos caudatus | reverse complement strand
ATATTTTCCATAAAAATTTCCTAATTTTTATCTATATTTTTGTCTTTTTTTCATATTTTTATCTATATTTTTAAAATATTTTCCACATTTTTCATTTTTTAAGCTATATTTTCTATATATTTTCCCTTTTTTAATGTATATTTTCCATATATTTCTTCATATTTTTATCTATGTTTTTCATATAGATTTTTGTATTTTTATCTATATTTTCCATATTTTTTTCTTATTTTTTGTCTATTTTTTAATCTATTCATATATTATTCCTATATATTTTCCATATCTTTTTCTTATCTATTTCTTATATTTCCATATATTTACTATATATTTTTCATCTATTTTCCATACATTTTCCATGTATTTCCTGTATATTTTCCTCTATTTTTCATATATTCGGTAGACTGTTCATCCATGGTTGTATTTCTGGCATTTTTCCTACTCTTCCTCTCAGATTTTAGCTAAGGAATGAACCCTTCCAATGCACATTGGAATTCTGTTTAGCCTTGAGGAGGAGAGGGAGCGGGCAAGGATTTTTGTTTTCCACCAGAACTGAAAATGCCAAGAAGCCCCATTGGAAAAACTCCAGTGGGGCAGAACCTGGGGTGAAATTACTTCACCAGCTGGACAATATTTTTTAGATATATTATTTATAGATTTAAGGTTATTAATCCACCTTATTAAAACTGTAGAAATTCTGTGCCCCTTTCCTTGAAAGACTTTCTTTTAAATTGTCATTTTAACCCTGTTTGGAAAAGTTTTATTCCAGGCTGCCGCTGAGAAATGGTTGAAAATCTGACATTTTCCCACCAATCTGCAGAATTCCTGGAGGATATCCCCAAAATTCCAGGATTTAGAGTCTGAAAAATCCCCCGTGGCTGTCACTGAGCAGAATTTTTATATCCCCAAACCCTCTTGGTGCAGCGGGGACAACAAAACCACCCCAAATCCCGAGGGACGCTGCGGAAATTAGCCTGGATGTTTGGGAATTGCTCAGGGATGGCAACGGCGCCAGGAGGATCCCCAAAATCCCCCCAGGGATGGATGGGGATCCCGGTTACCTGCGATCCATGTCCGAGCCGTTCGGGGAGGAGTCAGAACGCAAAGCTCCGGGTGGAGGCCCTCTTTCCTGGGGGAACACGGAGCTGAAACTCTCCCAGGTGATCCCAAAAAACGTCCTGATCCCCCATTCCCCACTGCATCCTGGTGCCACAATCACCAATCCCACCTTTCTGGATCCAAAATCACCAATCCCATCTTTCTGGATCCAAAATCACCAATCCCAACTTGTTGGATCCAAAATCACCAATCCCACCTTGCTGGATCCAAAATCACCAGTTCCACCTTTCCTGGATCCAAAATTGCCAATCCCACCTTTTTGGGACCAAAATCACCAATCCCACCTTGCTGTGCGGTGGGAGGAGGAGGAGGAAAGCTCCTGGGAATTGCAGATTTTGGGGTGCCAGCCGTGCCAGCAGCGGCCCAGGAGTTAAAAACTGACCTAAAACCCGCTGGGGTTGTGATGCAGCCTGGAATGGACCCCCCCAAATTTATTCCAAGGATTTTTGGTGAAGGTGGAGCCGAATCTGCCCTTTCCCAGCCGGAAATCTCCAACACCAGAGGCTTTGGGGGCTCCAAACACAAATATTTTTCACAAACCCCCATCAGCACCAGCTCAGGGGTTACAAAACCCAGGAGTTCCCCAGATTTTATTTTTTTTTGTTTTGAGATTTAAGGAAATCTTGGCGATCCCCAGGCCTTGGGCTGAGTGGTGCTCTGGCAGCTCCCGTCCCTGCGCCTCTCCCCTCCTGGATTTCCCATGATCCCGGTGATCCAGGAGGATCCAGGCGGGGTTGGTGCCCTTGGGAGGGGTCAGGAGGAGGCTCCTGGGCTCGGGGCTCCGTGGGGACCTTAATGACTGAGGGAGGTGGGAACTGGGGAAGAAACCGGGAAATTCCGGATGAAGGCAGTGCCTGGAGGGGCTCTGAGACCGCCTGGAGCTCCCAAAGGGACACAAAACCTCCAGAGGGGGAGGAGGAGGCTTTGCCTTCCTCTTCCCAAATCCCTGGGCAGGAGTTGGGCATAGGCTTTGAGCAATGGGTGCTCTGCCCTAAACCAGGGGATTTGGGCTCTTCTCCCTGAGGATTTCCTGGTTTGTGCTTTTGGGACATTTTCCAGCTTTTGGGACATTCCTTGGAGCCTCCTGCCAGCCCCTCACTCAGCCGGGTCTGTCCGTGCAGTGGAACAGCTCCAGGAATCCCAGACCTTCACCCCAAACCTGGAGGTTTCAGTGGGAATTTTCCCTCCCCAGCCCTGGGATGTCCCCAACATCCCCGGGAGCCCCCCGGTGACCCCGTGCCCACCTCCTCGTCGCTGCTGCTGTCGCCTTTGTTGCCTTTTTTCTTCTTCTTCTTGTCGTCCTCCTTCTTCTTCTCCTTCTCGGGGATGATGTTGTCGATCCAGGCCAGGTCATGTTGGGAGAAGACAAAATCCAGGAGCCGCCTCACCAGGATCAGGGCCAAGATCTGACAGGGGAGAGGTCCAGGAGCATCTCAACCCAAGGTCTGGTGACCACCAAGCCAAGAATCCCTTAAATCCCAAAAAGCCCTTTGGAGTGAGGACGGGATTACCCATGCTGCAGAAGAACCATGCCAAAAGTTCCATTAAATCCCAGAAAACCTTTGGATCAAGGATGGGACCACCATGATGGGGAAGGTGATGACAGCCATGGTGGAACCATGCTAAAAATTCCATGAAATCCCAAAAAACCCTTTTGATCAAGGATGGGATTACTATGATGGAGAAGATGATGGTGGCCATGGTGGGACCATGCCAAAATCTCCTTAAACTCCAAAAAACTTCTTTGGGGTGAGGTTGGAATTTCTGTGTCAGGGAAGATGATGGTGGCCATGGTGGGACCACAAGACAAATTTCCTTTAATCCCAAAAAACCCCTTTGGAGAGAGGATGAGATCACCATGACAGGGAAGATGATGGTAGCCATGGTGGGACCACGCCAAAAATTCCATTAAATTCCAAAAGACCCCTTTTGATCAAAGACGGGATTACCATCATGGGGAAGATGATGGCAGATGTGGTAGGACCATGCCAAAATCTCCTTAAATCCAAAAAAAACTCCTTTGAGGCAAGGTGGGAATTTCCATGACAGGGAAGATGATGGTGGCCTTGGTGGGACCACAACACAAATCCCAAAAAAACCCTTCCAAGGTAGGATGGGATCAGCATGACAGGGAAGATGATGGTGGCATCACACCAAAAATGTCATTAAATCCCAAAAAATTCTTTTGGGGAGAGGTTGGAATTTCTGTGACAGGGAAGATGATGGTGGCCATGGTGGGACCACACCAAAAATTCCATTAAATCCCGAAAGACCCCTTTGGATCAAGGATGGGATTACCATGACAGGGAAGATGATGGTGGCCATGGTGGGACCACACCAAAATTCCATTAAATCCTAAAAAGCCCTTTGAATGAAGGATGGGGTTACCATGACGGGGAAGATGATGGCAGCCACGGTGGATTTGAGGATCCAGAGCACGGCCAGGCAGACGATCTGCACCAGGGTGAAGAGGTGGATGCGGCGCAGCGGGACGTGCCGCAGGAACACGTAGTCGGGCTGGTGCTTGGCCGGCATCAGGAAGAGCTTGCAGCGATCCCAAAACTGCCCAGGGAGGAAGGCCTGAGTTAATCCTCAGCCCCAACCCACGGAAAAGCCTCTTTTAGTCCCAAAGATGGAGGAAAGGCTTCAGTGATCCCAAAACCACCAGGGGAGGAAGGCTCTGCTCAATCCTCTGCCCTGCAAAACCCAGTTTTGGTCCTCCAAGTGGAGGAAGAGCTTCAGTGATCCCAAAAGTGCCAGGGGAGGAAGGCCTGGGGTTAATCCTCAGCCCCACCCCACAGGCTGCCCAGGAAAAGCCTCTTTTATTCCCCCCAAATGGGGAATTTGGGGGTTTTTGGTGTTTCTTGGAGGGCTTTGGGTATCTGCTGTCCCATACATGGAAATCTTGGAGTAAAAATCTGTGGCCAATGAGGAGGAGGAGGATGAGAAGGATGAGGAGGAAGAGGAGAACGAAGATGAATAGGACAAAGATGAGGAGAAGGAGGATGAGGATGAGAAGGAGGAAAATGAGGATGAGGAGGAGGAAGGACACTCACCTGGATGCCGTTCAGCGACGCCACGCCCATGTAGAGGAAGACTCCGTAGAGCACCGGCATGGGAATGTACTGGGAATGGGAAAAACGGCCCTGACCCCGGGGAAGGCAGCAGCTCCTCCCCAGGGACACGAGGATGGGGCAGGACCCAGCTTTTTTATCCCCATGTTCCCAAATCTCTGCAGGGAGCGGGGATCGGGAATGTTTTACCTTCAGGATGGGAGCCAGAAAAACCGAAATCCCCGTCAGCACAAAGACGATGATGCCGGTCACCCTCTGCTCCCTGGAGTGGGGACAGCAGCTGGGTCAGCCCACAGGATCATGAGTGGGAATGGGATCAATCCACTGGGATCATGGATCCAACCCCAGACACCTCAAAAATATCCCTGGGAGTGGTGTCCAAACCTGGGAGCTCCAAACCCAGAGCTCCGTCAGGCTCAGGGCCTGGCACCCTCTGGGGGCAGAACCTTTCCCAAATTCCAGCCTGAGCCTGCCCTGGCACAGCTCCAGCTGTTCCCTGGTCCTGTCCCTGTCACACGGAGCTCAGGGTCTGCCCCTCCTCTCCCCCTCCCCAGGAAGCTGGAACTGGGATCCTTCTCCCTCAGCCACTCCTGCTGTGGCCCCTCCAGACCCTTCCCCACCCTCGTGTCCTGCTCTGGACTCTCCCCAAGGATTCATTGTCTGTTTCACACCGGGTCACCCAGCCCTGGCTGAGCTTGGAGCTGGGGCAGCCCCAGCCCAGAGCAGGACAATCCCTCCCTGGCCACGCTGTCCCTGCTGTCCCCAGAGCAGGACAGTCCCTCCCTGGCCACGCTGTCCCTGCTGTCCCCTCCAGGACAGGACAATCCCTCCCTGGCCACGCTGTCCCCAGAGCAGGACAATCCCTCCCTGGCCACGCTGTCTCTGCTGTCCCCAGAGCAGGACAATCCCTCCCTGGCCACGCTGTCCCTGCTGTCCCCTACAGGACAGGACAATCCCTCCCTGTCCCTGCAGTCCCCTGGACAGGGATGTCCCCCCAGCTCCTGGACACTTCCCAGATCCCCCAGGACCCACCTGACCCCCAGGAACTGTGGCTGCTCCCCCGGGGCGCTGGTCTCTGTCTCCATCTTGAGGCTGTCGATGTGGGCGATGGAGATGACGGTGGCGGCCACGTACCAGGGCAGCCCCATGAAGGAGCACACGGCCATCAGGATCCCCACCCAGAACAGGTCCAGGTGGTACCCGGCTGCCTTCTGCAACACAGCACGGGGGGCTCTGCTTTGTGGGGGCTCCCCTGGCACCCCCCGAGGCCTCTGGCAGGGCCATGGTGTGCCCTGAACGGCCTTGGGGCACCCTGGGGCACCCACAGGGACATGGGGCACCCCACAGGGACATGGGGCACCCTGGGACACCCACAGGGACATGGGACACCCCAAACCACCCCACAGGGACATGGGGCACCCTGGGGCACCCACAGGGACATGGGGCACCCCACAGGGACATGGGGCACCCTGGGGCACCCACAGGGACATGGGGCACCCCAAAGCACCCCACAGGGACATGGGACACCCCAAACCACCCCACAGGGACATGGGGCACCCCAAAGCACCCCACAGGGTCATGGGGCACCCTGGGGCACCCCACAGGGACATGGAGCACCCTGGGACACCCCAAAGCACCCTGTGTCACCATGATGTCCCCACACGGACATGGGGCTCCCCACATCACCCCATATCTCCCTGCAGCACCCCACATCCCCCTGTATCCCCCCATCTCATGCCCTCCCACCCCCCTGTGCCCCATTAGCCCCAGAACTTCACCCCCAGCACCCCCCAGCACCCCAAACCTGCAGCTGGCCAAGGCCAGGGGCAGCCCCCACTGGAGCCAGGGCAAACGCCCAACCCCACCCCAAGCCTGGGTGCTATGGGGGGATCCATGGGGTGCCCTGGGTGCTGTGGGGGATCTATGGGGTGGCCTGGGAGTTCCCTGGGGTGCTCTGGGTGCTGTGGGGGATCCCTGGGGTCTCACCCTTAGCTTGTGCTCCTTCCTGTTGACGATGACGGCCGTGATCTGCTGGTCCATGAAGATGAGGATGGTGACGAGCAGGGCGGGCAGGGCGCTGGCCAGGTACACCCACCACGGGTTCTTCCCAAACGGGAACACGAACCAGCCCCGGTCCACACGGGTGGGCTGGGGAGGACAACGGGGTCGGAACCTCGGGAACACGGCATGGATTGGGAAAACCCAAGGGTTCGTGGTTGTGGACAACCCCGTGGCTCCATCCCGGATCCATCCTAAATCCTGTGCCCCAAACCACCCCCAAATCCTCATTTGGATCTCCATTGGGATCCTCATTGAGACCCCCATTGGGATCCTCACTGGGATCCCTATTGGGATCCTCATTGAGATCTCGATTGGGATCTGCATTGGGTTCCTCACTGGGATCCTCATTGGGATCTCCATTGGGTTCCTCATTGGGATCTCCATTGGGATCTCACTGGGATCCTTATTTGGCATCTCCATTGGGATCCTCACTGGGATCCCCATTGGGATCCCCATTGGGATCTCCATTGGGATCCTTATTGAGTCCCCCTTAGGATCCTCATTGGGATCCCCATTGGGTTCCTAACTGGGATCCTCATTGGGATCTCCATTGGGATCCTCATTGGGTTCCTCATTGGGATCTCCATTGGGATCCTCATTGGGTTCCTCACTAGGATCCCCATTGGGATCTCCATTGGGATCTCCATTAGGATCCTCATTGGGATCCTCATTGGGATCTCCATTGGGATCCCACGTCACCCCCTGGATGCAGGAGCAGAAACCCTTCCGGAATGGAGTTTTGTAGAATTTTGTGTTTTTACCTTGAAATCGGTAGGCACTTGGAGCTTTGGGGTGTTGAGTCCGAAAAGCACATCCAGCCCCACAAACATTAGTATGGACATAAAGATAGAGAAATCGCTAATGAGCTTACGGAGCTGCGGGAGAGAGGGAGAGACAGGAAAAGGGAGGGGAACGGCAAAACGGGGAGGAAAAATGGCAAAAAAGGGAGGGAAACAAAACAAAAAAAAAAAGGGAAAGTAAAAAAAATAGAGGAAAAATAACAAAAAAAAAGGGAGGATCAACAAAAAAAGGAGGAAAAAAGAAAGGAAAACAAAACAAAAAAATAAAAGAAGGAAAAGCAACAGAAAAAAAGAGGGGAAAAAAGGAGGGGAAACGGTAAATAAAGGAGGAAAAACAATAAAAAGAGGAGGAAAACCAACAAAATAAATGGAGGGAAAAGAAAAAAAAAAGGAGGGGAAAATAAAAAGGGAGGAAAATTACAAAAAAAGGGAGGAAAAACACAAAAAAAGGAGGGGAGAAAAGGGACGAAAACCAACAGAAAAAGAGAAGAAAGAAAGTCAGGAAATTAGTATATTGTTAGAAAAGACAAAGTAGCTTTTCAGAAGGTGCCTGGAGCTGTGATATTCCCAAAAAAAATCCTGGTGAGGAGCTGGAAATAGAGTGGGGGAGAGGAGAGGAGGCCGAACCTTGATGATACTGGGGATGTGGAGTTTGGGGGTGTCCAGTCCAAAACAGGCGTCCACTCCACAGAAGAGCAGGATGGAGAAGACATTGGAAAAATCAGCAATGAAAGCCCTGACCTGGAGGCAAGACAGGGAAACGGGGTTGCAAAGGGCAATTAACGGGGTTGGAAAGGGTAATTAGCAGGGTGGGAAGGGAATTAATGGGTTGGGAAGGGAATTAATGGGGTTGGAATGGCAGTTAATGAGGTGGAAAGGGGAATTAGCAGGGTTGGAAGGGGAATTAAAGGGGTGGGAAGGGAATTAATGGGATGGGAAAGGGAATTAATGGGGTGGGAAGTGGAATTGGGATGGAGAGGTTTGCTCCTGTTTTGGGATCTTTCCAGCTCTGCTCAGCCACAGGTAACCTGGGAATAACCCCCAAAATCCACATTTCCTCACCTTTCTTCCTCAAGGTGAGGGGTTATTGGGATTGTGAGGGGCCAGGGAGAGAATTCTGGAATGGTTTGGGTTGGATGGGATCTCAAACCCCATCCAGGGCCACCCCTGCTGTGGGCAGGGACCCCTCCCACACTTCCAGGGATCCGGGGGCAGCCACAGCTGCTCCTGGGAATTCCATCCCAGTCCCTCTCCACTCTCATTCCATCCCAAATCCCGTTTAAATCCCCCCATTCCCAATGGGAAGCCATTCCCTGTGTCCTGTCCCTCCATCTTTGTCCCCAGTCCCTCTGCAGCTTCTCCTGGAGCCCCCTCTCTCCCTGGAGCCTTCCCTTCTCCAGGGGAGCACTCCCAGCTCTCCCAGGCATTGCCCCATCCCGGGGCACCTCCAGCACTTGGAGTGGTCACACCCCATGGGATCCCCTGGAGTTTGTCCAGGCCCCTCTGGATGTCCCCATCCTTCAGGATTGTCCCTTGGTGTCACCTGCAAACCCCCCCAGGGTGCCCCTGACCCCTTCGTTTCCATCGTTAATGAGCACATTAATTAACTCTGGCCCCCAGAGGGACCCCTGGTCACCACTGGTCACTGATGTCCATCGGACTCTGGGCTGGTGACACTTCCCTGTGGGTGGGATCCTCCCACCCATTCCTCATCCATTATCCCACTAATTCCTCCTCCATCATCCCATCCATTCCTCCTCCATCATCCCACCAATTCGTATCCATGATTTTTCCACTCTTTAATTCTCTACCCATTAACCCAACTCCATTTCTGAGAGGAGGATGTCACCAAAAGCCTCACAGAATTCCAAAAATCAGGGCCTAAAACCACAGGAAAGCCAAAACCTCCTAAAAACCAGGGATTTATTTGCCTGGAGTTCTTTGCCTCCACCCACAACTCCCATCAGTTCCCATTTTCCCTCATTTTTGGGAAAGGGCTTGGCAGAACCTGGTCCTTTCCTTACCTTGGTGGGGAAATATCGGCTGAATTTGAATTTTTTCAGGGTCAGGGTCATGGAGTAGGTGCCGAAGAAGAGGATGAAGGACATGAGGGCCAGGTCGGGCACGAATTTGCAGGATTTTCCCACTAAGCTGCCTCCGTATTTGAGACATTCCTTCTTGCTCAGCTGCGTCCAGTCCAGAGCTGTGAGGTTGATAGCATTGGACTGGCGAGAGACCCCCAAAAAAGCAAAATTAGCAAAATTTGGAATTATTGCAGTGGGCAGGGAAAGGGAGAGTTTCAGCCCAAATCGAGCAGAATTGGCATTTGTAAGGTGCAGCATGGGAAGAAAGGGAAAATTCCTGTCCGAGCCCCCAAATTTTGTACTTTAAGGGATTGCATTGTGCAAGAAAAGAGAGATTTCTTGTCCAAGCCCCCAAATTTTGTACTTTAAGGGATGGCATTGTGCAAGAAAAGGGGGATTTCACAACTGAATTGAGCAAAATCAGGAATTTTAGCAACTGCAGCTTGCACAAAAAGGGAAATTTCCTGATCAACCCCCCAAAGGGAGCAGCTTGAGCCATTTCAGCATGCAAGGAAAGGCGAATTTCCAGAGCTGCTGCCACTGGGGTACCCAAAACCACAGAGATGATACAAATTTGGGGTGGAAAGGGTGGATTTGGTGCTTCTGAGCCCCTCTGGGAACCCAAACCAGCCGAGATTTGAGTTTCCCTCGCTTCGAGCTGGCCCATCCCGCCCCCTGGGTGCTGAAATCCCTCAGATCCGCCCTCCCCGATCCCGAATTTCCCACTGGGATGAGCAGATCCCGTTTCTTACCAGAGAAACGTTAGTGGTGTTCGGTGCCACTGGAGCTGAAGCATCGAACAAGGTCGCGTTGGCTGCAGGAAAGGAGTCGGTTATTGAGGTTTTGGGGCTAAAACCGAGCTTTTGGGCACTCACCCCGGCTGGGCCTCGCCTGCTGAGCCCGGCAGGGATGGGCAGCCCGGGATTTTGGGGGGAAATCCCCCCTTTTTCTAACCCTGCAGCCACTTCTCCCCGATTAATCCCACGCGCCGGGGAGGACGCGGCGGCTCCCGCAGCGGATTCTCCCTCCGAGGGCCGGGGCCAGAGGGGATTTTTTAGGAGCTTCCCAGTTCCTCAAATTTCCAGCAGCTTCCCAGGGAAGCTGCCGGGAGTGGGCTTAAAACCACAGTGGGGTGGAAGGCTGGGAAAGCAGCCTGGGGGTTTTTGATGATGGTTTTTGGGGGTTCTTTTGTTGTTTTTTTTTTTGAGGGGCGGCACCCAAATCACGCCCAATTGGCCTTTTTAAAAAAATTTAATTATTCTTCTTTTTTTTTTAAATTATTCTTTTTTTTTTTAATAGTTTGGGGGTGTTTGGGTGTCATCAGAGCAAAATTCCATTTTCTCGGGCCCCCGGCACCTTCTCCTCCTCGGCTCTTCAGGCGACGCAGCTCCGCAGCTCCGGGAGCACCCCCGGATTCTCTCAGGGTGCCCCTAAAAGAGGGAATTCGGGAATTCCGGGGCCGCTTTGCCACCCCCCTCTTCCATCCTCTTCGCCAAGCGGGAATTTCGGCCGCCGCCTCCATTCCCGGCGCCGGGGATTAACGAGGGAGAAGCTGGGTTAGGACAGAGACCCCAGGACCAAACTCTGGGGAACAAACCCGGCCCTAAAAACATCGGCTTTGTTCTCATTTTTCTCCTCCACAAACTTTTTCTTTTTCCACAAACCCTATTTTGGGATTTCTATGCCTTTAAAGGGTGGCACGGCACCAGTGGGATTAAAGAGAGGAGCCCTAAGGGCTCTACACAAACCTTGTTAGAGAGAGAGAAAAGTCAAATACATGGAAAAAAAAAATAACAACGGAACCCCCCCGTGGGGGAAGAGTATCAAATATTAAAATAGTTTTAATATTTAGAATGCGATACTCACTTGAGATTGAAATCAGCCCCAATTGATGTGTGCAGCAGAGACAAATATGGGACAAATCAGTTATAATAATCAAAAATCAGCACGGATGGAAAAAAAAGGGAATTAAAAAAAAATAAGGATGGAGGGGGGAATAAACATAATTTCTAGAGGAATTTTAAATCCAGTGTGGATTTAATGCTGCCTTGGGCAGCCAGGGTGAGGAGCGGGATCGGGATTTGGGGTGCAGATGCCTCTGGGCTGCTCGGGGTTTGCTGGGAATGGGGGCTTGGAGAAGGGGAGACCTCCCTGGAGGCTGAAGGCTCCTCCTGTGGGAGCTGCCGGGTGGATCCCGGGGGTGCTCACGGTTCCGTTCGGGAATTCCAGCTCTGGAGGTTCCGCTCTCCCGCGGGTCGGGTTTGGGGAAGAATTGGGTTGGTTCCCGGTGCTGCTCTGGGCTCAGGGATCCCAGTGGGATCGTGGTGCTCACGGAGGGGTGGATGAGCAGGAATTGAGGGAAAAAGCAAAATTAAACCCAATGGCTGTGACTCCCATCGGGTGAGAGCTCTCCTTGGAATGGCAGATGTGTTGGGAATGCGTTGGGTGGAGGGTCTTGGATGCTTTTCTTGAAGGAAGGAGGGGAGAACTTCACCATGACCTTCATCCACCATGGCTTTCATCCATCAGCATCTTCATCCATTGTCACCTTCATCCATCATCATCTTCATCCATTGTCACCTTCATCCGTCATCATCTTCATCCATTGTCACCTTCATCCATGACCTTCATCCACCATGACCTTCATCCACTGTCACCTTCTTTCACCATGACCTTCACCCATCATCATCTTTATCCACAGTCACCTTCATCCACCATGACCATCCATCATCACCTTCATCCATCGTCATCTTCATCCATCGTCATCTTCATCCACCATCATCTTCATCAACTGTTGTCTTCATCCACTGTCAGTCTCCTCTGGCTGCAGCTGATGCTCCCCAAAATTTTGATTTTTGGCATGAATTCAGCTCCTGGGAGAGCAGGCGGTCCCTGCCGTGAGCCCAAAGCCATCTCCAATCCCTTCCGGGGTGTCTGGGCTTCAATTTGGATCTGGGATGATCCAGGATGTCTATCCAAGAGCAAAACCATGGAAGCACCATCTGCTCAGAGCCTGATGGCCTCTCCTTTTGGGAAGGGAGTGGAAAAGGAGGAGTGGAAACAGTCCATGGAGGTTTCCACACCCAGCTGGGACATCCCAGGGTGTCCGGAAGCACAAAATAACCACTCCTGGTATTTCCTGGAGATTCAGCTTCCATCGGCAGCAGGCTGGAACAACCTGAAATCCTGAAATGTCCTTTTATTTCTTCCATATTTCCTTCTAATCCATCCAGGTCTGGCTGCTGCAGGCTGAGATCCCGGCTCTGCATCCGCTGCGTCCCGGGAAGCACCGAGTCATTCATCCAAGGGGGACCAGGCTCTTCCTCCATCTCCAAAACCCCCTCGGAGGAGGACGACGAGGACGAGGTCTCTCCAGCCCAGGCAGCTGCCTCCTCCCACATCCAGCGATCCCGTGGGATTGATCCCCGCCAGGACCCTCCCACCCCCGGCTCCTGCCCCGGGATGAACTCACCTGGGTCGGGGGCGACGCACTCGCACTTGTACATGGTCACGTAGTCGGGCTTGAAGTCGGAGTTGATGGGGTAGTACTTGAAGGCCCCGATCATCTTCTTGATGGCGTCGTAGATGAAGATGAAGCTGATGAGGGTGGAGAAGCCCTCCTCGGTGAAGCGCGTGATGTACTTTATAATGAAGCTGGCGTCGGTGGCCACCAGGATAAGGCACTGCAGGGCCGAGTGCAGCCCGATCCACAGGCGGAATTCCATGTAGTCGATGCCGTTGCCTCTGGAAGAGGGGACACGCGGCCCCATGAGAGCGGCCGGGGGCTGGGGACAGCCCCGCTGCTGTGGGGACAGGCCTGGTGTCCCTGGGGTGGCCCGGCACTCACTTGCTGAAGTCGAAGAGCAGCTTCTCGAAGATGAGGATGGGGCCGGTGCTGCTGAGGATGATGAGGGGCTGCCCGGCGAAGAGGCAGAACATGGAGCCGGCCATGGCCGTGCCCAGGAAGCTCTCCATGACCCCCTGGGGATGGAGCAGAGCCAACGTTAGGGGGTGCCAGGGCCACCCCGTGTCCCCATGGATCCTCACATGGAGATGGGGGTGAGGGACCTCGGGCTGGACCCACAATGGTTGGGACGGTGTCCCACTGCTCCTGGCACTGCCATGGAGGGGATATCCCACTGCTCCTGGCACTGCCATGGAGGGGATATCCCACTGCTCCTGGCACTGCCATGGAGGGGATATCCCACTGCTCCTGGCACTGCCATGGAGGGGATATCCCACTGCTCCTGGCACTGCCATGGAGGGGGCTCTGGGGCTCCAGGGCCGCCAGTCCCACCCGCAGTGGATGTCCAACCCCAGGAGCTTGGCATGGCACAAGTAGGGTAAAATACATCCCCATCCCCATTCCCATCCCATCCCATGGATCCCATCTCATCTCATCTGATCCCATCTCACAGATCCCATCTCATCCCATCCCATGGATCCCATCCCACAGATCCCATCTCATGCAATCCCATCTCATTCTATCCCACAGATCCCATCCCACAGATCTCATCCTACAGATCCCACCCCAGATCCCATAGATCCCATCCCATCCCACAGATCCCATCCCAGGTCCCATCCCATCCCTGCCCATCCCCAAGCCGGTGACACCTGTGCCACACCTGGTAGTTGTCGGTGGCGTCCCCCAGCAGCCCCCCGAAGGTGATGGCGTTGGTGATGCAGCCCAGGTAGATGAAGAGGATGGCGGAGATGGACTGGATATGGAAACCTTCGTAGAAGTCGCTCGGGAACCAGGGCAGCTTCCTCTTGATATCCAGGTAGAGGCCACCACAAAACCTGCAGGGACACCAACGGGGACCTGGTGACTCCCACCAAGGCAGAATCATGGAATCCTGGAGTGGTTTGGGTTGGGAGGGATCTTAAATCCCATCCCATCCCTGCCGTGGGCANACCCCTGCCGTGGGCAGGCCCCCCTCCCACTGTCCCAGGGTGCTCCAGCCTGGCCTTGGGCACTTCCAGGGACCCAGGGGCTGCCACTGCTGCTCTGGGAATTCCATCCCAGCCCCTCCCCACCCTCCCAGCCAAGAATTCCTTCCCAAAATCCCTTTTCCAGTGGGAAGCCATTCCCTGTGTGTCCTGTCCCTCCATCCCTTGTCCCCAGCCCCTCTCCAGCTCTCCTGGAGCCCCTTTAGGGCTCTGAGCTCTCCCTGGAGCCTTCCCTTCTCCAGAGGAACATTCCCAGCTCTCTTAGCCCTGCTCCAGAGCAGAGAGGCTCAAGCGACCCAGAATCCTGGAATGGTTTGGTGTGGAAGGAGTCCTAAAGACCCCTCAGTCCCACCCAGGGACATCTTCCACTATCCCAGGCTGCTCCAAGCCCCATCCAACCTGGCCTTGGACACTTCCAGGGATCCCAGAGGGGCAGCCACAGCTTTTCTCTGGCCAGTTGGGAGATTTATAAATATGGATACATAAATAGAATATTATACCTAAACACATAAATAGATCTGGTGCTGACAAAATCCCATTCCCACCAGGATTTCACCCCTCCGTGCCTCCAGACACCCCAGGACGAGCCCGCGGGAGACGCTGGCGGATCCCGGCGCCCTCCGGAGGTTTTTGTGGCGGCTCCTCGCTCACCTGCCGGTCCAGGCCAGCTCCTCCCCGATCTC
>WEIU01020652.1:31760-51674 GCA_013389925.1 Aegithalos caudatus | reverse complement strand
GGGGCTGGATCCCACTGGGAATGGGGCTGGATCCCAACGGGAATGGGGCTGGATCCCACTGGGAATGGGGCTGGATCCCACTGGGAATGGGGGCTGGATCCCAACGGGAATGGGGCTGGATCCCAACGGGAATGGGGCTGGATCCCAACGGGAATGGGGCTGGATCCCACTGGGAATGGGGCTGGATCCCACTGGGAATGGGGGCTGGATCCCACTGGGAATGTGGGGCAGGATCCCATTGGAAATGTCAGGAGCAGGATCCCGTGGGAAACATCAGAGGCAGACAAGGAAATCCAAATGCCCCATCCCAAATCCTCCTGCCCCACACGGAGCCATCTCCAGAGGGGACATTCCTGTTCCTTGGGAAGACCCAACACTCGATTTGGGTTTTCAATCCCATAATTCTCCCAAGAAACCCACGCCTGGGATCTGCCATGGACTCCACACTCCCAAACATTCCCATTTTCCTCCACCAAGCTCCACGTTTCTCCTCCCTAAACGGGCGAAAAATCCCACTTTCCATCTTGGGAATTGACCCAGGATTACTTTGCTCTAAACATTTCCTTTCCCCTCCCGAATTTTCTGTCTTAAGCCCAACATTTTCTTGGGAATCCTCTGAAATTCCCAAAATTCCTTTTGGAAAACCCTCCAGACCACTTTTGTCTCTGCGAGGCCCCAGCTGCCACCACGGAATCTCTCCCAGCTTTTTTATCATCAAACCAAATCAAACCAGCAACGAAATTCCCGCTGGATTCCCGTGCTGGCAGGATTTATCCCGATATCCACCACCAATGCCACAGGAAATGGGATGAACTGGGATGAACTGGGATGAACTGGGAGGGAACTGGGATGAACTGGTATGAACTGGGACGAACTGGGAGGGACTGGGAGGGACTGGGATGAACTGGGATGAACTGTGAAATAGGAGTGACACCCCTTCCTCCACCATTCCCTCTGGAATGTCCCTCTCCAGGAACTCAGAGTGATCCCATCCCCTCTGTTCCATTTTTGGGCACCAAACCCAACATTCCCAAGCTGGGCTGTGTTTTGGCGGATTCTGGGCAGATCCTGGCTCCGATATCCAGTCCCAGACATGGAAATGAGAACGTTGGTCCGGGATGGTCCCTCCCAGGAGCTGCTGACCCCGGGAGCAGCCGGAGCCCGGCAAATCCCGGGCTCCACCGAGTGACCTCCCGCTAAACCCCGGAGAATAATCGGGAGGAAAACCAAATCCCCTTTTGTAAGGGCTGGGAAAGGCGGGATCAGCCGGGAGCAGACCGGATTTGTCTGTGGCGGCCGCGCCAGGAAACGCCCGTGCCAAGCCCAGGGCCCACACTGCGCCATTGTCCTCGCGTGACGTCATCACACGGGGACGCTGCCATCGCAGTGATGTCATCGCAGTGATGTCATCACACATGGACACTGTCAGCACAGTGATGTCATCACACTGGGACACTGTCATCACAGTGACATCATCACACGGGGACGCTGGCATTGCAGTGATGTCATCACAGTGATGTCATCACACATGGACACTGTCATCACAGTGACATCATCACACTGGGACGCTGCCATTGCAGTGATGTCATCACAGTGACATCATCACACATGGACACTGTCAACACAGTGATGTCATCACACGGGGACGCTGGCATTGCTGTGATGTCAGCACAGTGATGTCATCACATGGCGACGCTGTCATCGCAATGGTGTCATCACATGGGGACGGTATCATCACACAGTGCCACTGACCCCACTGTGATGTCATCACACAGTGACATTGTCCCCACTGTGATGTCATCACACAGTGCCACTGACCCCACTGTGATGTCATCACACAGTGACATTGACCCCACACTGTGATGTCATCACACAGTGACGTCATCACCTGGTGCTGTTGTCCCCATGGTGACATCACCACACAGTGACGTTGTCATCACACGGCGCCATTGTCCCCTCTGTGACATCATCACACAGTGACATTGTCCTCATGGTGATGTCATCACACAGCGCCACTGCCATTGCACAGTGTCACTGTCCCGACAGTGATGTCATCAAGCAGTGCCATTGTCCTCACACAGTGACACTGTGACATGGTGACATCATCACACAGTGACCATGTCCTCACACAGCACTATTGTCGCCACCATGATGTCACCACACAGTGATGTCATCATATGGTGACATCACAATATATAATGGCATTGTCACAGCACAGTGCTGTCATCACACAGTGCCATTGTCCTCACATGGTGATGTCATCACATAATGATGTCACCGCACAATGATGTCACCACGCATTGACATTGTCATCACACTGCGGGCTCGTCCCTCACACAACGATGCCATCACACAGTGACATCACCATACAGTGACGTTGTCCCTGTCCCACGGCCCTGTCCCTATCACACAGCCCTGTCCCTGTCACACGGCCCTGTCCCTGTCCCTGTCACACGGCCCTGTCCCTGTCACACAGCCCTGTCCCTGTCACAGCCCTGTGCTGTCATACGGCCTTGTCTCTGTTCCTGTCACACGGCCCTGTCCCTGTCACACGGCCCTGTCCCTGTCACACAGCCCTGTCCCTGTCACAGCCCTGTGCTGTCATACGGCCTTGTCTCTGTTCCTGTCACACGGCCCTGTCCCGGTCACACAGCCCTGTCCCTGTCACACAGCCCTGTCCCTGTCACACAGCCCTGTCCCTGTCCCTGTCACACGACCCTGTCCCTGTCCTTGTTCCAGAGCCCTGTCCCTGTCACACAGCCCTGTCCCTGTCACACGGCCTTGTCTCTGTCATACGGCCTTGTCCCTGTCCCTGTCACACAGCCCTGTCCCTGTCACACGGCCTTGTCTCTGTCACACAGCCCTGTCCCTGTCACATGGCCCTGTCCATGTCCCAAACACCTCCCAGCTCCTGGTCACCCCTGAACCCACCAGGGCAGGATTCCAGGTCCTTCCCAACAACAAACCCTTGGGTTCCTCCTTTCCTTCTCCTGGGGTGTCTCTTCCCTTCTCCCAGGATGTCCATCCCCAGTGCCCGAGGGTGCCACCCCTAATGTCCCCTGGAGTCACCATGACCTTTGTTTCTGCCATTCTTGCTCTTCATGTACCTGGTTTTTGTTCATAACCACCATAATTAGGTTTAAACCGAATAAATCCAAATCTTTTCCCATGGATCCAGCACATTGGATAAAGGCCTGGGGCCATGGCCACTCAGTAATTTCCAGCTAGAGGTGCCCTCTAATTCTCAAAACATAATTACCACTACAGAGATAACAATTTTCTGAGTTAATTTCCTGCCAGCCGGGTCAGCCGGCGTCCCTGTGTCCGGGGCTCACCGGTGTTGGAGGACACGGATTTTCCGATGTCGGCCAGGGAGCGGTGGATCGGCTTCTTGGTCTGGTGGCGGTGCTTGCGCAGGAGCACGAAGCTGAGCTTGTCCCGCAGCTCCGGCTTCAGCAGCCCGTCCTCGATCTGCTCTCGATGACATCGTCTGCAGAGGGACACAGGGTGACACCAGAACCCCCCAAAATCTGCTACCTGAGCACTGACCCCCAAAATCTGCTCCTGCAGCAGTGACCCCCAAAATCTGCTCCTTCAGCAGTGACCCCCAAAATCTGCTACCTGAGCACTGACCCCCAAAATCTGCTACCTGAGCACTGACCCCCAAAATCTGCTCCTGCAGCAGTGACCCCCAAAATCTGCTCCTGCAGCAGTGACCTGCAAAATCTGCTCCTGCAGCAGCCCATCCTTGATCTGCCTCTTGATGACATCGTCTGAGTGGGGACATGGGGAGTGGGGACACAGGGGTGACACCAAAACCCCCCAAAATCTGCTCCTTCAGCAGTGACCCCCAAAATCTGCTCCTTGAGCAGCCCGTCCTCGATCTGCCTCTCGATGACATCGTCTGCAGGACAGGGGCATGGGGACACGGGGGTGACACCCAAATACACCAAAATCTGCTGCCTGAGCACTGACCCTCAGAACATCCCCAAAATCTGCTCCTTCAGTACTGAAATTCCAAACCCCCCAAAATCTGCTCCTTGAGCAGCCCGTCCTCGATCTGCCTCTCCATGACATCGTCTGCACACAGGGGAGTGGGGACACGGGGGTGACACCCAGAGCCCCCAAAATCCGCTGCTTCAGCACTGACCCCCAAAATCTGCTGCCTGAGCAGTGACCCCCACACCCCCCGAAATCTGCCACTTCAAGTAGTGAATCCCAGAACACCCCCAAAATCTGCTGCCTTGGGCAGTGACCCCCACAGACCCCTCCCCAAATCTCAACACAACAATTTCTGGAAGTAGCCAATGGCTTCCACCTCCTTCCTTTGCTCATTCCCAGACAAATTTGGAATATGGAGGAAAAAAAAACAAACAAAAGAAGAGTTTAAATTCATTTCCAGCATTTCAGGACACGGGGCTCCTGTTGGAACCCTGGGAACTGAGAATTCCAGGCTTTCTATGTTGACAGGCAGTAACCCACAAACAAACCCTGCATTGACCTCAGGCCTTGGAAAAGGCTCCCAAAATTGAGTGAGAGCCCTGGGATTGTGGGTGTGGAGTTTGAATAGAGGTGTGTGATATCACAGGGTGCAAAACTGAGAGTGTAAGTGTTTTGAATATATGTATAAATAATAATATATAATAATAATAATATATGTATAAAGCAAATGGAGGATTTAGGGCAGAGGCTGAGCCCTTCTTTTTCATCTTCTTCCTCATGGGTTTGGGTGGTATTTTGAAATTGGATAAAAAAATCACATTGTGGGCTGTGGGTGGTTGGTTATTGGGTTAAAAGTAAAAATACTTTAGGTGTCATTTCTTAATTGGGCACTTTATCCTTAAAAAGTCTCGTAGGGAGAGACAGGGCTCCGTTTTTAGTTTGTTTAGCTGGAAGTGCTGTGGATCTCACCATTTGTGGGATTGAAACAGACAAGAATTAATTAATAAACACCTGGATCCGAGCACGGAACAACGTCTGGAGCGTTTAACCCCGACCCTGGGAGGAAAACAAAGACAAAACCCAACCCATCCTACCGATGATCTGGGGCAGGGAGTACCCATCCAGGTCCAGGAGCACGGTTCCCGTCTGGAGGCAGGTCCGCAGCTCGAAGAGGCTGTGCAGGGACAGCGTGGACACGTGGGGTTTGCTCCAGCGCTCGCCGCCCTCCTCCACCTTCTCCTCGAACTTGATCCACCTGGAACGGGAGCGGGAAGGACCCAGAGCGGGGAGGGCGTGAGGGTGTGGGGGTGGCTTCTCCTGGGGAGTTTCCCTGCTTGGGAATGCTGGATTAACCTCGGGAAATTCCCGCTCGTTATCCGGGGTGGGAAGGGAGAATCTGGTGGAGTCATTCCCAAAATGACTCGCGGGGTTGTAGAAGGGAGGAAAAGCTCCCAGTCCCACCAGGAAAACCAGCTCCATGGATTTCCCCATCCTCAAATTGCTCCTGTGGGATTTGGGAATTGTGGAGTATAGGAAAACTCCCAATCCCACCAGGAAATGCAAAGCCAAGGATTTCTCCATGCTCAAATTACTCCTGTGGGATTTCGGAATTGTGGAGTGAAAGGAAACTCCTAATCCCACCAGAAAACCCAACTCCACAGATTTCCCCATCCTCAAATTGCTCCTGTGGGATCTGGGAATTGTGGAGTGGAAGAAAAAACTCCCAGGATTTGCAAACCCTCAGAATTCAGCCCTTCCCTTCCTTGATTTTACAACGAAAACTCCAGGGGAATTTCTGGGATGGGGTGGATGATTCCTCCCAAATTCCTGGGGACAGGGTTTGGACTCCTGGAAGGGCAGCTCTTGGTTTCTGGGGGAAAAATCTGCTTTTCTTCCATGGATTTTCCTTCCTGACCCATCAGAGCGAGCACCACCAGGTTTGGGGCTCCTGCTGCCCCAGGTGGGAGGAGGAGAAGGGATTTTGGGAACAGCTGATGGCCTGGAATGCTGAGATGGAAGGATGGGGAAAGGCCAGGATGGGATCAGCTGCTGCAAAGAGAAAACCTCAGGTGTCCCCACTAAAAAAACTCCCAAAAAATTATCCGGGAGCACCAGGAATGCCCTCAAAACACATCCCACAGCTCCCTTCCCTGATTTCTCTGGAAGTTCCCCTTCTCCAACCCTTTGGCTTTCCCAGGCTTGGAATTCAAGCTTCCCGCGGCCGCTCCCGCCAAGCGCCGGCGCCGCGCTCCCAAATCCTATTAAATCGCTTTTCCTCTCCTTCCTGCCCCCTTTTCCCCAGGAATTTGGGTTATTAGGGAGCTCAGGCCGGAGTGTGGGACTCGAGGCACGGTTCCAGCGGCGCCTTTGCCCCGGTGTTGGCATCCCGGGATTCTTTGGCCGAGGTTACGGCGAATTCCCACCCGCCTGCTGCTCCCAGCATCCCAAATTCCCATTTTTTCCCCCCGTTTATTGTGGGTTTAGGTGCTCGCACCACGGGGCTGCTCCCCTGAGGATAAAGAGTCCCAACATGGCTGGAAAACCTCTGTGATCCTAGAAAAAATTCCCATTTTTCCCCATTTATTGTGGATTTAGGTGCAGGTGGAGTGGCTCCCCTGGGGATAAAGAGGCTCAACCTGGCCAGGGTGTGGGAATTGGGACTTGGAAAAGCAGGAGAAATTTGGAAATCTCCACCTCCAGCTGTCCCTGATGAAAATCCCAACACAAACGTGGATTTTTTGCCTTCCAAGCTTTTCAGGGAGTGGGAAGGCAGAAATAAACATGGATTTATGGAAAATTAAAGATTTTACCAACAGACTCCGGACACTGTGGAGTCAGAGCAGGGTTTGGAACCAGGGGGATCCTCAGGAGCTTCCCAAATTTTGGCTGATGCCAAAAAACCAGCCCAAAATTTGGGATATGCATCCACAGGGCCCAATCCTGATCTATCCCAACCCCTGGGGCTGGAATTCCACACCCAAGCTGGGAAATCCCACAGGAAGGGGGTTGGGATAACACCCGGACCCCCTTCCCAAAACCCGTCCCAAAAAAACCCCAACCCCACTGCTCCTTACACAGCTGAGGATGGGAAGGGAAAATCCCACTTGGATTTGGGATCTTCCCATGGAAAAGATTCCAGTTCAGTGAAGGAAATCCCACTTGCAGCTCCTTCCATAATTTTATTAAGGATGGAGCAGGCGGGGAAAATTTTTTTATGGATCAGAGGTGGGAAAAGTTTCATTCTTGGCCCGGCTGGAAAGAACGTGGAGGAAAAAAAAAACTGGGAAAATGTTCTTTATTCCCATTTCCTAGCTGGAATTCTCCAGTTTCCCAGCCCTTATCCAGTTTTTCACCCTCCCAGCCCTTCCTGCAGAGCTCTGGTGGCTGGGAGGGGGAAAAGCTCCAGCTCTGGGTTTGATCCCATTTGAGGAAATTTGGATAAACTGGGAAATCTCCTGGCTCATCTCCAGGATGCAGCTGAGGTGCAAATCCCCCTAAAATCCATTTTCCCCCCACATTTCCCTGATTTGGGAACGTCCTTTTTTAACACCATTACAAACAACGCTCATTCCCTGATATTCCAGTTTCAAACCCTCCCAAAATCCCATTTTCCAGCATTTCCCTGATTCAGGAACATCTCTTTTTTTCCCAATATTCATTCCCTGACATTTCAGTTTCAAACCCTCCCAAATCCCATTTTTCCAGAATTTCCCTGATTCAGGAACGACTTTTTTCCCCCATGCTCATTCCCTGATATTCCACTTCCCCTCCAAAATCCCATTTTTCCAGCATTTCCCTGATTCAGGAATGCCCTTTTTGCCAACGCTCATTCCCTGGTACTCCAGTTTCAAACCCTCCCCGTTAAAAGTAAAAATACTTTAGGTGTCATAAAATCCCATTTTTCCAGAATTTCCCTGATTCAGGAATGCCCTTTTTTCCCAACACTCATTCCCTGATATTCCACTTCCCCTCCAAAATCCCATTTTCCAGCATTTCCTTCATTCAGGAACGCCCTTTTTTCCCAATACTCATTCCTTGATATTCCAATTTCAAACCGTCCCAAAATCCCATTTTCCAGCATTTCCTTCATTCAGGAACTCCCTTTTTTAACGCCGCTGAACCCGACGCCCGTTCCCCGATCCCGGGTTATTTTCGGGACGGGATTTTCCCCAGATCCCGGCTCACCTGGCGGATTCCTTCCACTCCATCTCATCCCCATCGTGCTGCAGGGTGTCCATCTCCGTGAAAAGCGTGGGATTGGGGGGCTCGTCCTCCTCCCCCAGGATGTACCGGAGCCGCTCGGCGGCCGGGGACACTGCCAGGGACACACGCGGAGCTCGGATCCCGGGAAAACGGGATGGACCCGCGCCATTCCCGCCGGGAAAGGCCCCCCGAGGGTGGGTTGGGATCCCAGGAATGGGGGAAAGATGGAGGGAAATCGGAGCAAAATGTTTGAAGGGGAGGAATGAGGGAATTCCAAATGATCTCATCCCGAATTCCTTTCCCATCTGGGAAGAGACGTGGGATGCTGGGGGAAGGAGGAGAGGGATAAAGGTCCAGGAAGCAATTCCCATCAAATTCCCCTTTCCAGGAGTTTCCTGTGCCCAGTTTCCAGGGCTATCCTGCATTTTTCCCTTCTCACAGATCCCATTTTTCCAGGCTCCATCCCATCCTAACCCTTCCAGCACAGCACGTTGCAATTTCCCACTTTTCCCGCTGCATTCCCAAGGGGAAGAGAAGGGGAATGACACAAATCCATCATCCCTAAAGGAAAAAACATCCATTTTTCCCTGCCAACAGCTGGGAAGGGGCCGTTTATGGCCTCCTGCTCCCTGTGGAAAAATCTGGGAATGGGATTGGGATCCGAGCTCCTTCCAGGTGGGAAAAGGCTTTTCCATCCCAGCATGTTCCCAGTGCCCACAGGAGGCTGAGGAACTCCCAGGAAAGAAAAAAAATTAATTGGATTTGCTCTTAACCCTCTCCATCCTCGGGGGCTTTCCCAGAAAAACTTCCCAGTTTTGGTGGATCTGGGGGAGAAATCCAAGCCCTGGGTGTGGCAGGGATGGGGATGAGCCCTGGATGCTGCAAGGAAGAGGTGAAAATCCACCTGGAATCCATGGAAATGGGGTGTTTGGAATGAAATCCTGTATTTCCTAATTGAGCAGGAATGAGCCAGGCTTGGAGAATGTGAATTTTGGGGCAGAATCCTCCTTTTCTCCAAGCTGGGAATAACAAAACTGGGTAATGCAACTCCTCAAAAACCAGGGAATTAAATTGCCATAGATGAACGGTGGGAAAAATTGGAATATTGCACTTTTCCATGGAAATGACATATTTGGGATACAATCCTGCACCTCCCAACAGAGCAGGAATGATCCAGTCTTGGAGAATGTGAATTTTGGGGCAGAATCCTCCTTTTCTCCAAGCTGGGAATAACAAAACTGGGTAATGCAACTCCTCAAAAACCAGGGAATTAAATTGCCACGGATGAACGGAGGGAAGAATGGGAATTTTTCCCGTTTCCCAGCAGGAAGCAGACGGGCCCGGCCCCCAGAGGGGAGGACGTCCCTTTAGGCTGAGCCTGCCTGAGCCCCTTGAGCCCAGAGCCCCGGCCCTGCCGCCATTCCCATAAATCCCTTATTAGGTTATTAATTATTATTATGGAATCTGGGGGCCGGGCTCCGTGCCTGGAAGGTTTCAGGCTCCCTAAGCCCGGCGGTTGTTCTCGGAAAAGGGATGAAATTCTGGTCAACCCCCCCGCCATGCCAAGCTTGGAATTCCCAAAAAAACCCTAAATTTGATGAGCTAAAACCCCCCAAAACAATGGGGATTTTGCTGGGAATCCCTGCCCTGGGTGGGATCTCTGGTGGGAAAAAAGGGAATTTGGAATTCTCGCCCTCGATTTTGGGGTTGCTGCTCCTGGCTCTGCCCAAATTCCCTCTTTTTTTGGGTTTAAAAATGGATTTTTCCTTCCTCCCTCTCTCCCAGAGCCTCATTTTGGGGTCTCGGGGCTGAAACCCCAAACCCCCCAAAATCTTCTGTTCCTTATCCTCCCAGATTTTTGGGAATAAATCCAACTTCCAGCTCCCAGCTTGAGCTTCCCTCCCTCCCCGAGGCGTTCAACCAACCCTGGCCAGGCGGCCAAAATTCCTGGGATTTGTTCACCTGGAGAACCCTTTCACGCCCGGGAGAGCACCCAGCTCTCCCTGCTTTGGGTTTTTTTTTTTCTTTCCTGGGAATTCCATCCAGCGTGGAAAATCCCGGGAAGCGGCAGGAGTTTGTTGAAGAGGGGGAAAGTGAAGGGGAAGAGGGCAAACCCCACAAAACAACCCCAAATCAGCCCCTGCTCCTTCGGGGGGATCCAGATCTCCCCTGGAGTAGATTTTAGGATGGAAAAACTCCAGGATTTCAGCCGCTGCGGATTCCCAGGGAATATTTGGGATCATTTCCACTGGAAACAGGACAGGAATGATTTAAATCTCCTTTGTCCCAGGTGCAGCCACATCCCGACCCCGACCCAGCAACAAAATCTCCCCTGGGGATCCTTTTCCAAACCGAAATTCCTGCTCTGGCTTCGGGTAGAGCGAATAAAAGTGCATAAAATCGGGATAAATGAGGGAATGAGGCCGGGAATAAGGTCCAGCGTTATCCGGGGGCTGCCGTGGATTCTGCACGGCTTTTCCTTGGATTTTCTTGCCTCAGACCAGTCCCCACCTCCCCAAAATCCAGGAGACAGGGAGGCACATCCCGTGGGATTCAGCGCTCCTTCCCTGCGGAGGAAACCCCCGGGTTTGGGACATTTCTGACCCTCTGGAAAATCAACTTTTCCGCCGAGGAGCAGCGGGGGCTCCCCCATTAATTTTGGGGATGAGCTTTGGATCTCTCCGTGCCCGGAGTTCACCTGGAAGCTCCCAAGTTGCTTTTCAGAGGGAAAAACAGGGAAAAAACCCCCTCAAATCCATGGAGCTTTTCCTCCCTCCCACCGCGGCCGCCACGGAGCGCTGGGAAAAAAACAAAACCAAAAACAAAACCCAAACCCCAACCCCAATCCCTACCTGGAGTTGTTTCCATTTCTTCCCCCATTTCTCCCTGGTTTAACCCCAAACCTTCGCTGCGCGATCCCAAAAAACTCCCAAGCCCCGGAGTTCCTTTATCCTTTATCCACTGCGGCTCGCTAAACTCCGGCGGCTTAGGGAGCAGATTACCGGGAATAAAAACCTTCCCTCTCCTTTGGCTCCCATGACGGGAAGTTACCAAATCGCCGGGATGCACTTGGAAAAGCAGCGGGAAGCGGGAGAGAAGCGCGAAATTCCAAGATTTGGGCTCGTTCCCTGTGGGGTTTTCCTTTCCCACCGGCAGCGGGGTGGGAAAATCCCCTCCAAAATCGAGGGTTTGTATTTTCAGGGGAAAAAAAAAAAAAAAAAAGGCAGCGGAATGAGGGAGATTTCCTGGGATTTTGTGCGGCTGAGGGGGTTTGGGGTGGGTTTTTTTCCTCCATTCAGTGAATTTTTCTGTCCAAGCTCCCAAAGCAGCCCGGAGTCATCTCCGAGGGGCGTTTGGTGCTTGTGGGAAGGAGGGAAAACGAAGGAAAAGGAGGGAAAAGAAGGAGAAAAGAAGGAAAAGAGGAGTAAAGGGGGAAGAGAGGGGAAAAGAGGGAAAGGAAGGGAAAAAGAAGGGGGGAAAGGGGGAAAAGAGGGGGAAAGGAGGAGAAAAAAGGGGGAAAAAAAGAGGAAAGAAGGAAAAGGAGGGGAAAAGGAGGGGGAAAGAGGGGAAAGAAGGGGAAAAGGGAAAAGGAGGAGAAAGGAGGGGAAATGAGGGAAAAGGAGGGGAAAAGAGGGGAGATGAGGGGAAATGAGGGGAAAAAAGGGAAAAGAGGGAAAAGGAGGGGACGTGCTCCCGCTCCCGCCTCCGCCGAGGGCACGAAGGAGCCGCCAGCGAATAAAAATCCACTTCCCGTGCAAAAAAACCCTGGAAAACTTCGGTTCCCGAAGGGAAAAGCGGAGCCAAGCCCCCGCCCGCCCCGCTGGGCTTGAACCCGAATGCAAATTTCCAGCGGGGGGGCTGGAAAAATCCCAGCCCATGGAAGGGCTCGGCAGCCGCTTTCCCGTGCGAAATGTTAATCTTCCCTAAGGAGATTTCCCCGGAGCGGCAAAACCCGTCGGGAACAAGGTGTGATTCCCGAAAGTTGTCTGGGTCCTGAGCTCCAGCAGGAAAACCCCGCCAATCCCATTTCAATGGGAAAAAAACCCATCGGGAACAAGCTGTGATTCCCAGAGCTTGTCTGGAACCTCAGCTCCAGCAGGAAAACCCATCCAAATCCCATTTAGATGGGAAAAGCCCATCAGGAACAAGGTGTGATGATCAAAGGTAGTGTGGAACCCTGATTCCAACCAGGAAAACCCCTCCAACCCCACCCAAATCCCACTGCAATGGGAAAAACCCCATCAGGAACAAGGTGTGATGCCCAGAGCTGGTCTGGAACCAAAATTCCAGCAGGAAAACCCACCCAAATCCCATTTCAATGGGAAAAATCCATTGGGAAGGTGTGATTCCCAGAGCTTGTCTGGAACCTGAATTCCAGCCAGGAAAACCCCTTCAAATCCCATTTCAACTGGAAAGACCTGTCAGGAGCAAGGTGTGATTCCCAGAAAGTTTTCTGGAACCTCGATTCCAGCAGGAAAACCCATCCAACCCCACCCAAACCCCATTGCAACTGGAAAAACCCATCGGGAACAAGCTGTGATTCCCAGAAGTTTTCTGGAACCCCAATTCCAGACAGAAAAACCCACTCAAATCCCATTTCAATGGGAAAACCCCATTGGGAACAAGCTGTGATGCTCAGAGCTTGTCTGGATCTCCAATTCCAGCAGGAAAACCCACCCAAATCCCATTTCAATGGGAAAAACCCATTGGGAACAAGGCGTGATTCCTGGAGCTTGTCTGGAAGAAGAAAACCACTCGAATCCCATTTCAATGGGAAAAATCCATCAGGCACAAGCTGTGATTCCCAGAAGTTTCCTGGAACCCCAATTCCAGCAGGAAAACCCACCCAACCCCATTCCAACGGGAACAACAAACCTGGGACGGGCGGGAGAAGCGGCGCCAGCCCCGCGCATCCAAGGAGCCGCGCGCTCATGGGACGGAGCCATTCCGACCCCAGGTGCTCCCAAAGCCCTTCCCGGAGTTTTTTGGGAACTCACTGGTCCTGCTGGCGTTGTCGTTGCCGCTGTCGGGCCAGGCCTGGGCGCCGTCGTCCGTGTCCGAGTGGCGGCGGGGNCTGCGCTCCCGGCTGGAGCCCGGGGAGCGCCGGCGGCGCCGCTTCCTGCGGAACCCGCGCGGCACCGGCACCCCGATGTAGATGGAGTGGAAATCTGGGAATGGGGACGGGAATCAGCGGGGCACGGCCCCACGGGGGGCAGGAAAAAAATATAGAAAGGGTTTTTTTTGGTTTTTAGGGAGAAAATGAGGTGGGTGGGGGAGGTAATTGGAATGGAAAATTGAATTTTTGTGGGGGAAAGAATTCCTGGTGGAAATGATGTGGTTGGGGGGAATCCTGGTGGAAATGATATGGATGGGGGATAATTGGAATAAAAAATTCCATTTTTGTGGGAGAAAAAAATTCTTGGTGGAAATGATGTGGATGGCGGGAATCCTGGTGGAAATTATGTGGATGCAGTGACAATTGGAATGGAAAATTTGCTTTTGTGGGAGAAAAATTCCTGGTGGAAATGATGTGGATGGGGGGATAATTGGAATAAAAAATTCCATTTTTGTGGGAGAAAAAGTCCTGGTGAAAATGATGTGGGTGGGGGGATAATTGGAATA
The DNA here is from genome assembly GCA_013389925.1 of Aegithalos caudatus. Lineage (NCBI taxonomy): Eukaryota > Metazoa > Chordata > Aves > Passeriformes > Aegithalidae > Aegithalos > Aegithalos caudatus. Next base: position 37,907 of record WEIU01020652.1, on the reverse strand, counting down.
AAAAATTTGCTTCCATGGGAGAAAAATTCCTGGTGGAAATGATGGGGATGCAGTGACAATTGGAATGGAAAATTCTCTTTTTGTGAGAGAAAAATTCCTGATGAAAATGATGAGGGTGGAGCATTAATTGGAATGGAAAATTCACTTTTCCAGTTGGAAAAATTCCAGATAAAAAAGGCAGAGAGGAGTTTTCCTTCTTCCCACCAGGCACTCCCAGGAGCCTTTCCCAGGGAGCTTGGATGGATCTGCAGGCACAGAGACCCCAGGAAATCCCAGGATCTCACCTTCCTCATCCCTGAATTTCACTGTGGGACATTCCTGGGATTTCACTCACCTTCCTCATCCTCGAATCTCCTCCGGGAGCCGCCGAGGCCGCGCTCGCTCATCCCATCCTCATCCTCCAGCATGGTCCCGCTGCTCGGGGGGAGCTGGGGAGGGATTGGGAACGGGACTTCAGTGGGATTTGGGATTTCAGTGGGATTTTTATGGGATTTCAGTGGGATTTGGGATTTTTATGGGATTTGGGAGGGAGAGAAGCTCTGCACACCTGACAGGAGCTCCCTGCTCTGGGATCGCTCAGCCGGGAATGTCCCAGCGGGATTCCCGGTGGGAGAGGCGGGAGCTGCCCTGGGATCAGCGCTGCCCTGTCCTGTGCCATCCCTGTCCTGTCCTGTGCCATCCCTGCTCTCCGCTCCCCACATTCCCCAAATTCCAGCCGGATTTGCCCAGGATTCCATCCCAACTCCCGCTGCTCAGAGGCTCCATGGGGTGGTGGAAAACATTCCCGAGATCTCCCGGCACAATTCCAGACACAAATCACCGGGAATTCCAGAGCCCGCCACAATTCCCGGGCACGAATCTCCCTGAATTCCAGAGCCTGGCAGAATTCCCGACACAAATTTCCCGGAATTCCAGAGCCCCCCGTAATTTCGGGATGACCCCGCACATCCCAAAGGGATTTCCCAGCACAGATTCTCCTTTCCCCATCCCCGATCCCACATTTCCTTTTCACTTCCAGCTGTTTCCTTGTTTGATTCCGGCGGGATTTTTCCAGCCTTTCGCCAGGGACGTTGATTATGAATTAATTAACGGCTCCCTAATTAGCTGACCTCCAGTGATTGCCTTTCACACTCGGCTGCCCGGGCGCGGCTGTTGCTATTCCCGGCCGCCGGGTCGATGCCTCCCAAAGTCACTTGGAGGGCGATCCCGAGCGGCATTCCCGCATTTTCCAGCTGTTTCGGGGAGAAAAACCCCAGCTCCAGCCGAAAACCTGGGAAAAACTGGGAAAACCTGGGAAAATCTGGGAAAACCTGGGAAAACAGGAGCGGCAGGAGCTGCTGGGCCTGGCAGGGGGCTCTGCTGGGAGTGAATTCCTGACCCTTTTTCCCTTGGGAAAATCCAGTTTATTCCAGCCCAGCTCAAACCCAGTTTATCCCAGTCCAGTTTATCCCAGTCCAGCTCAAATCCAGTTTATCCCAGTCCAGCTCCAGCCCCCTCCTGGCTGAGATTTAACTTCTACTTCCAAGATTTGGGATTTTTTTCCGTCAATCCAACACTTTTGGCAGAAATTGATTTCATTCACAGGCAAACAAATTTAGGGCTGGGGAATTTTAGGGATAACGTCATCCATGAGCCTTGGCTCCCCAAAAAACATTCCGGGGTGAATCCTGAGGATTTTAGGAAGCTGGAAAAGCAGAAAAAAGCAGGAAAACACCCCCCAGCCTCGGGCAGGAATGTCTCTACTCTAAAAATGACCTTTTAAAAGAGGAAGGATCACAACCCCCAGGAAATTCCAGCAGGTTCCCGGGTGATGGATTGGGATACAAACCCTTCCAGCTGGGATAACATCGGGAAAGAAATGGGACTTTTGGGGGAATCTGGATGAGCTGGGAAGCACAAAGACCCCCTGGGGTAAAGCCAGGCTTTGTTAGACACGGATAAATGAGAGATCCCGATCCATCCTGGGCTGGGACAACCTGGGATGTTTTTCCCTTGGATATTCCCCACACGGAGCTTTTCCCCCCTAAATCCCTGCCAACCAACCCGGAGCAGAACCGCTGGAAAACCCAACTGGAAAATCCCACGGGAATCCGGGCAGGGAAAACAAAACTCTGCCAGCGTTCCCATCAAACCCACCCCAAAAAATCCCCAAATTTTCCCCTTCCAAACTCACCTCGAGCTCCCCAAAAAATCCTCTTTGGGAAGGGGCTGCGGGTTCAGGGAGAGCCGGGATCGCCTGGAGTCAGAGCTGCTCTTCCCAACATCCCATGGACGCCAGTGCCCGCGGCTCCGGCTCCCGATGGATTTTGGGCAGCGCCGATCGACGCCGGGAGCGCGGAGGATCACGGGGGAGGGAGGGAGGGAGGGATGGAGCCCATGGAATCCAGGATGGGAATGGGTTTTCCATGTGGGAGCACCAGGGAGTGGGAAATTGGGATTTGGGGGTTCTGGGGTTGTGGGGGGATTTGTTTTCCCTGTGGGTTTTGGTTGGTTTTGAGGGATTTGGGAAGGGAACTGCTCTGATTCCTGTGCTCTGGGTCTTGGGGAATGGTGGGCATTTCCAGCACTGGGATGATCCCAAATCCCCTCAGTGGGATGATCCCAAAACGCACTGGGGTGATCCCAAAGCCCCATCCGTGGGATGATCCCAAAGCCCCATCCATGGGATGATCCCAAAGCCCCATCCATGGGATGATCTCTAATCCCCATCCACGGGATGATCCCAAATCCCAGCACTGGGATCAGTCCCTGGAAGCACCCCCCCCTCCCTCTCCCAGTCTGGGTGGGTTTAGGGTCAGGATTGCCCCTGGAATTATTCCCAATCCCACATTTTCCTTTCCACATCCATGAATTCGGGGTCGGGAATCTCGGCCATGGCTCCGCTCCCGTTTCCGCCCGGATTCCTCCTCTCCCTCCAGCCTTTTATCGGGAATATCAATAAATCCCCATCCAACAGCACCCAACCCTTCACTCCAGGGAAAACCGGGATTGGAATTGGGATCTGGGGCTTTGGACTGATCCCAGATGGGGGTTTTCCCTCGGGAATGATCCCATGTCCTGCTCCGGGTGGGATCTGAGATTTATCCTGATCCCATTTTCGGATTCTCCCTCCCTTCAGCGGGAATTTGGGAATGCCCTCAGTTCCCTTCTTAATGCTGGATTTTGAAGAAAGATTTTTGGGATTTCCTGCTTCCATTGGCTTTTCCCGTTTTCCAGGCATTTTGTTCTCTGTGGGAACCCCTGAGCTGGGAGCCCAAGCTGAAGGAAAATCAATTTTTCCCAAAAATCCCAGGATGAGAACCCACTCCCATCCCTGCCAGGAAATCAGAATCCAGGTTTTGTCCTGGAAATCAAGGGGAAAGAATGGAATTTCTCTTTTTCCCTCCAAATCCACAGGGATTTACTGGAATTTACCATCTTGTATCCCTGGAGGTTTTCTTAAATCCCAAGTTTTTATTAAATTCCCCAGAGAGAAGGGGGTGAAGGAAGCAAAGGAAAATCCCTGGAGCCCACAAGGAAATAATTCCCAGAAATATCTGAGTTCATCCCCGGAAAAAACCCAATTCCCTGCGTTTCCCAGGTTTTACCTTTTCCACCTCCAAAACCCCCGGATTTTGGCCAAAATGTTCTCAAATATTCCCCAGGTGTCCCAATTCCCTTCCAACAGGAAAATCCCGGATCCAGAGGGGTTTTCCAGGCCTGGCTGGGAATTGGGGCTGGGTTGGGGAAAGGGAAAGTTGGGAATGGTCGGGAGAGGGAGACAGAGCCCAAGTCTGGGAATTCGCAGGATCCAGGCCGAGCTCCCGCTTTTAAATATCCCAATTAACGCTTTAAAATCCCAATTAACGAGAATGGCCACGGAATTCCCACAGGATTTCCTTTGCTCTTGGGAAAAGATGATTTTTTTCCTCTTCCTTTCAATTTTCCTCCTTTTTTTTCCCACTTTTTTCCCCTTTTCCTTTCACGTTTTATCCTCCTAGTTTTCCCCCTTTTTTATTCCACACTTTCCCCCCCCACTCCCTTTTCCCTTTTATTTTCCCATTTTTAGTTTTTCCTTCCCTTTTTCCCCTTCACTTTTTTCCTTTTCCCCTTCATGTTTCACTTTTTAAACTTTTCCTTTCCTTTTTCCTTTTCCTTTTCCTTTTCCTTTTCCTTTTCCTTTTCCTTTCACTTTCCCCCTTTTTAATTCCACCATTTTTTCCCCTTTCTCTTTCCCTCTTTTTCCTTTTTGTTGCCCTTTCCCCATTTCCTTTCATTTTCTCCTTTTAATTTTTTTTCCTTTTCCCTTTTCTCTCCCCTTTTTCCCCTTTTCCTTTCCCCACATTTTGGGATAAACCCCCACATTTTTTGGGATAAAGCCCCCCATTTTCTGGGATAAAACCCCACATTCTTTGGATAAATTCCCTGTTTTTGCAATCCCTCTGCTCCAAGGTCTCAGCATCAATCCCTTCCCAGTTTTTAATTCCCAGATTCCACCTGGATCAACAAATGGGGCTAAAAAAATAAAACACTGGGAAATGCAATTCCTTACCTGCTCCTTCCAGGGAATTTCCTCCATCCCAAACCATCCTGGCTTTAAAAACTCCCGGGATCTCCTTCAGGATTTCCCAGGAATTCAGTGGGAATAAAATGCCCCAACCCAACGCCCCTGACTGGGTGGAAGCGACCTCGGAAAATGTCACAGAAATTCCATTTATTGGGAGAGAAAACCCCAAATCCTCCCTCACAGTCTAGGGAGGATTCAGGCATTCCCAGAGGTTTTTACAGTTTTCCCATAGAAACTTCAGGACCTTAGAGGAAAAATCCCATTTTTTCGTGTTTTTCCCAAAGAAACTTGAGGATCTGAGAGGAAAAATCTCATTTTTCCCAGTTTTCCAAAGAAAGGAAAACCCCCTTTTTTTTTTTCAGTTTTCCCAGACAAACTTGGGAATCTGAGAGGGAAAACCCCATTTTTCCCCAATTTTCCCATAGAAACGTGAAGATCTGAGAGGAAAAACCCCATTTTTTCCCAATTTTCCCAAACAAACTTGGGAATCTGAGAGGGAAAACGCCATTTTCCCCAGTTTTCCAAAGAAAGGAAAAACCCCATTTTTTTGAGGTTTTCCCATAAAAACTTGGGGATCTGAGAGGAAAAATCCCATTTTTCCCACGTTTCGCTCCGAGCTCTCCTCACACTCCGCAGGCGGCTCCTTCCTCCTCCTCCTCCTCCTCCTCCTCCTCCTCCCGGGCATTCCCGGGATTTACCGGGATGTATCCGCCCTCCCGGGGCAGGCACCAGCACCAGCCGGCACCGCGGAGATCCAGGGAGGAGAAGCGGAGCTCCCGCGGCTCCGGGAGCCGGGAATCCACGGAATCCAGGCGGGAATGGATCTCGTTGAGCTGTTGCCAGTGCAGCCAGGCCATGGCCAGGCCCAGCACCTGCGGGACACGGACACAGGGATGGGGACAATTCCCAGTCCAGCTGGGGCTGCGTGATCCAGGAATCCGGGGGGTGCCGGGATTCCTGCCCAAAATCCCATCCAAAGCTGCTCATGGAATCCTGGATGGGTTTGGGGTGGGAGGGAGCTCAAACCCCACCCAGTCCCACCATGGGTCCCACATTCCCAGAGATCCAGGTGGCTCCAACCTGGCCTTGGACAATTCCAGGGATCCCAGCTGTTCTGGGAATTCCATCCCAGGCAGGAATTCCTTCCCAAAATCCCATCCAAACCTGAACGTGGAACCATGGAATGGTTTGGGTTGGAAAGGACCTTAAAGCTCATCCAGTGCCACCACGGGCAGGGACAATTCCCCAGTCCAGGTGGTTCCAACCCAAACTTGGACACTCCCAGGGATCCAGGGGCAGCCACAGCTCCTCTGGGAATTCCATCCCAGCCCCTCTACCACTATTCCATCCCCAAATCCCATCCAAAGCTGCACCTGGAATCCTGGATGAGTTTGGGGTGGGAGGGAACTCAAACCCCACCCATTCCTACCAAGGGTCCCACATTCCCAGAGATCCCAGGGTGCTCCAACCCGGCCTTGGACAATTCCAGGGATCCCAGCTGCTCTGGGAATTCCCTCCCAGCCCCTCCCCACCCTCATTCCATCCCAAATCCCATTTAAATCTCCCCTTTTCCAGTGGGAGCCATTCCCTGTGTCCTGTCC
>WEIU01020652.1:6181-30554 GCA_013389925.1 Aegithalos caudatus | reverse complement strand
TCCTCCTCCTCCTCCTCCTCCACCTCCTCCTCCCGGGCATTCCCGGGATTTACCGGGATGTATCCGCCCTCCCGGGGCAGGCACCAGCACCAGCCGGCACCGCGGAGATCCAGGGAGGAGAAGCGGAGCTCCCGCGGCTCCGGGAGCCGGGAATCCACGGAATCCAGGCGGGAATGGATCTCGTTGAGCTGTTGCCAGTGCAGCCAGGCCATGGCCAGGCCCAGCACCTGCGGGACACGGACACAGGGATGGGGACAATTCCCAGTCCAGCTGGGGCTGCGTGATCCAGGAATCCGGGGGGTGCCGGGATTCCTGCCCAAAATCCCATCCAAAGCTGCTCATGGAATCCTGGATGGGTTTGGGGTGGGAGGGAGCTCAAACCCCACCCAGTCCCACCATGGGTCCCACATTCCCAGAGATCCAGGTGGCTCCAAGCTGGCCTTGGACAATTCCAGGGATCCCAGCTGTTCTGGGAATTCCATCCCAGGCAGGAATTCCTTCCCAAAATCCCATCCAAACCTGAACGTGGAACCATGGAATGGTTTGGGTTGGAAAGGACCTTAAAGCTCATCCAGTGCCACCACGGGCAGGGACAATTCCCCAGTCCAGGTGGTTCCAACCCAAACTTGGACACTCCCAGGGATCCAGGGGCAGCCACAGCTCCTCTGGGAATTCCATCCCAGCCCCTCTACCACTATTCCATCCCCAAATCCCATCCAAAGCTGCACCTGGAATCCTGGATGAGTTTGGGGTGGGAGGGAACTCAAACCCCACCCATTCCTACCAAGGGTCCCACATTCCCAGAGATCCCAGGGTGCTCCAACCCGGCCTTGGACAATTCCAGGGATCCCAGCTGCTCTGGGAATTCCATCCCAGCCCCTCCCCACCCTCATTCCATCCCAAATCCCATTTAAATCTCCCCTTTTCCAGTGGGAGCCATTCCCTGTGTCCTGTCCCTCCATCCCAGCCCCTCCCCAGCTCTCCTGGAGCCCCTGCAGGCCCTGGAATGTGCTGGAAGCTCCCCCTGGATCCTTCCCTTCTCCAGGGGAACATTCCCAGCTCTCCCAGCCCGGCCCCAGAGCAGAGGGGCTCTGGAATTCTGACTCAATGTCAATTTTTCCTTCCCAAATCCACCCAGAAATGGATCCCAAGGGGATTTCCCTGGATCAACAACCTCACCAAGCCAGGAAATGTGGAAAACCCCATCCCTGGAATTCTCTGCCAGCTCTGAGCCCATCCTGGAGCACTGGAATTTCTGCCCTTGGGCTTGGAAAAAGCCCTGCAGGTGCTGAAGGGAGAAGTCTGGAAATCTCTGGGAATCTCCATGATCCCAGTGTCCTGGAACGAGGCTGCCTGAGCCCCCGTGGATGTTTGGGAACGGCTCCGTCACTGCGGGAGCTCCCGGAGTTGGGATAATGGGATTGTGCTGATCCCCACCCAACAGCAAATCCTCGGGAATTCAGGTTTTACAATCTTTTCCAATCCCATTTCCATGGATGTCGAGCTGCAGCCTCATTCCCATTATTAAACTGTCATCGTTCCCGATCAAAATCCCGCTCCCCATCCCGTGGAGCCGGAAAAACTCCTTGAAATGAGGGAGTTTGGGGTAAATTCGTCATTTTTCCCTCCTGGAAAGGATTTGTGTTTGTGTTCCATGGAAACAGAGCCAGGTCTGGGGCAGGGATCCTTCCTGCTGAGGAATCCCAGAGAAAACGGGGAATTCTGGAAGGGAAGGAAATCATCCAATCCCAGAGAAAATGGGGAATTCTGGGTGGGAATGAAATCATTCAAAGCTTCAATCAGGATCCCAAATCCCAGAGAAAATGGGGAATTCTGGAAGGGAATGAAATCAGGATCCCAATCCCAGAGAAAACGGGGAATTCTGGATGGGAATTAAACCATCCAATTCCAGAGAAAATGGGGAATTCTGGAAGGGAAGGAAATCAGGATCCCAATCCCAGAGAAAATGGGGAATTCTGGATGGGAATTAAACCATCCAATTCCAGAGAAAATGGGGAATTCTGGAAGGGAAGGAAATCAGGATCCCAATCCCAGAGAAAACAGGGAATTCTGGAAGGGAATGAAATCATCCAAAGGCTCGGTCAGGATCCCAATCCCAGCATCCGTCGCTGCCGATGAGTTACGATCCCATTCCCGTCCCAGCCCGGCCCTGAATTCCCTCTCCCTCCCGATGAGAGCAGCAGAAGCTGTCAGGAATTATGGATGCATCCAATATCCGAGGGCGCCGTGCGGATTTTATGGCACCGCGGAGCTCGGGAAGCGTCGCCGAGGGGGGAAACGGGAACAAAGCCCAGGCTGGAAAAATGAAAAAGAGGAATTTTTTTTTCTGGGATGGGGATTTTTTTCTGGGAGAACTGCTCGGGAATTGTTGCCATTGGAGGGCAGGGAAGTGCCTGTTCTTCCTGGCTGGAATTTGACTCTTCCCAGGGTTTTGCTGTGAGATTTGCGCATCCAGGGGGTGCAAAATCCACAGAAAATAAAATCCAAGTGGAAAATAAATCCCAGGAGCTTATCAGAATGAGGGAATCCATAAAACTTCCATGGGAATCCTGGGAATTCCTGCCCATGGAATGAGACGGTCCCAAAGGTCCCTCCCATTCCATGCTTCCTCTAAAGCTATTTCCTGTAAAATTCCCGGGCTCAACTCCATCCCAAAGCCTGGCTGTGCTCATGGTGCCTCCATTGGTTCCTTTGGATCAGTTTTCCACTGAGAATTGGGGCTGGAATCTCCCCAAATCCTCCCTGGAAGTGATGGGCAGATCCCCTCTTCCTCCTCTGGAAAAAGGGCTCAGGAATTTTGGGAATCAATGAAGGAAAAGGCTCAAACTTCCATTTTCACCTCATTTTCCAGTGGAAAAAGGGCCTGGAAGTCCATGGATGTTTTCCCTTAGGGATGGGCTGTGCCTGAGTCCAGCAGGGAGAATTCCCTGGGAAAAAAAACCAAAAACCTTTTCCATGGAAATCTGGGAACATTCCCCAGTTCTGACCAGATCCTGTTCACCTGGAATGTTGAACAATTCCAGAGTTAACAAAACCCAAAGTGTTTGGTTGTTTTTTTTTTTCCCTCAGTTTTTGACTTTTCATCCCTAAATTGGGATTTATGGAGAGGTCAGATGGAAAAATCCCCTTTATTCCCTTTTCCTACTCCGTTAAATCCCGGAGCCGTGGGGAGATGGGAGAGCAAACAAATCCCAAATTAATCCTGCAAGGAAAGGTTCCCTTGGCACGGGGAACGTTTTCCATCCCTGCCACCGGGAGATGAAGGTGCTGGCCTGGAAAATGCCTGGCTCGAGGAAAATTCCACGTTTTTTTTACGGAATGGAGCCGTCAATCTCTGGGATTGACGCTCCAGGGAGGGAAGGGCCGCCCCCACGGGGAGGATCTGGGATGCAGGGTCTGGAGATGGATGGGACAGAAGGAAAAATCATTCCCTGGGATGGGTGGGACTGCCGGGGGTTTCTCTCCTTTGAGGAGCTCTCTGCTCCTTCGGGATGCCAAAAAATCCCGGATTTTAAGGGGAAAACAAGGATTGCAGAGGTTTTCCTGCTCCTGTCTCTGTTTTACTCCAGTGTCTGGGAAGAGCAGGGAAGGATCTCGGGGCTGGAGCTCCTCTGGAGCTGGGCTGGGAGAGCTGGGAATGTTCCCCTGGAGAAGGGAAGAATCCAGGGAGAGCTGAGAGCCCTAAAGGAGCTCCGGGAGAGCTGGAGAGGGGCTGGGGATGGAGGGACAGGACACAGGGAATGGCTTCAAACCGGGAAAGGGGGGATTTAAACGGGATTTGGGATGGAATGAAGGTGGGGAGGGGCTGGGATGGAATTCCCAGAGCAGCTGGGATCCCTGGGAGTGTCCAAGGCCGGGTTGGAGCACCCTGGGATAATGGGAATTGTCCCTACCCACGGCAGGGATGGGATGAGATCTTCAAGGTCCTTCCCAACCTAAACCATTCCAGAATTCTCTGGAATAACAACAGGAAAAAAAAATCCCTGGAAAGGCCCGGGAAATAAGGAGCCGGAGCCGCAATTCCCTAAAATCCTCTGGAAGAGGGCGGCCGGAGTTTTGTGCCTCATTTGCAGCCCCGGCACGTCCCCAACCCTCGGAGAATCCCGCTGGAGGCGGGGAAGGACACGGGGGCGGAGAGGGATGGATGAGCTGGAAAATCCCGGGATTAAACACAGCCAGCCCCAGGCCGTGGCGGGGGCTTCGGGATGAAAAGGTGCTTGGGAATGACAGGGAATGCGTGGGATGAAGGGGCTGGAACACGGGAATTTGGGTTGCTGGGGAGCGGGGAGAAAAGAGAATTCCAGGGATGGATGGATGGAGGTGGAGGGGGGGAATGAGCGCAGCCTCTCCAGGTGGGGTTTTCCCTTTAGGAAAGGCCGGGATGTTCCCGGATTTGGGGGGATCCCGAATTCCCCGGCCCCCTCAGCCTCGGGAGCAGCTCCATCCCAGCAGGCGGGATTTTCCCGATCCCAACTCTCCCATCTCAGCGAATCCCACTGGGATCAGCTTTCCCTGAGCCTCCCCCTGCGCCTCAGGCTCCCACCCTGCCGTGGGAAACACGGAGAAAACCTGGGAATTCCGGCACCTGGGAATTCCGGCACTTCCCAAGGGGTGGGAAGAAAACACAATTCCCAGCCTCCAGGGGTGCTCCAAGCCAGCCAGAACTTCCCCTGGATCATTTTCCCAGGATCCAAGATCCAAGGAAAACCTGGGATGCCAGGACGAGGGACAGGAGCCAAGCTCGGATCCTCATCCTTGGAGCCCCGGGGCTCAGCCAAGGCCGAAGCTCGACAGGGAAGAGGAATAATGAGGAAAAGTGGGAAAAACCCCAGAGCTGGGCTCAGGACAGGGATCAGGATCCAGGACAGGGATCAGGATCTAGGACAGGGATCAGGATCCCAGGACAGGGATCAGGATCCCAACCTTCCCTGCAGCATCCCAGCGTTTCCCACTGGGGTCAGATCCCTCCGGACATTTTCCTTGTGGGAAAAGGGGCAGGGCTGGCACAGCTCAGTCCCTGCGCTCTTCCCAAAATTCCCGGCTCTGTCCCATCCTCACATTAACCCCTTCCTGCCTGGATCCTCAATTCCCGGCTGATCCAACCCTCTCCCTGCAGGAATGGAGCCGGCAGCTCCCACCAGCGCCATTTCCCTCTGAATTCCCCCCAAATCCTGGCAGGATCGAACCCAATCCATCTTCCAAGTGCTGAAATTCGGGAGCAGATGGGGAGGACGAGCTCCGGCTCCGCGGGAAGAGCTCGTGCTGAGATCCAGCAGCATTCCCAATTAACGGCACCACTCCAGATCCATCAGCATTCCCAATTAACGGCACCACTCCAGATCCATCAGCATTCCAGGGATTTGTCCCCAGCATTCCCAATTAACGGCACCACTCCAGATCCATCAGCATTCCCAATTAACAGCACCACTCCAGATCCATCAGCATTCCCGTGGATTTCCCAATTAACGGCACCACTCCAGATCCATCAGCATTCCAGGGATTTGCCTCCCACATTCCCCATTAATGGCCCCACTCCGGCTCCATCAGGGCTCAGCATTCCCGCAGATTTCTCCCCGGCATTCCCAATTAGCAGTGGCTGTTAATGGATGAGGCCGCAGGAGGCGCCGATGGATTGGGATGAGATGAATCCAGCATGGGCTGTCCAAGCCCCATTCCAGTCCCTTTCCCCCCATTCCTGCTTTTCCCAATGCTCATTTTGGAAGGAAAAGCCAAAAATTTGGGAATGACAGCCAGGAAGGGCTCTCCCGCCTCTGGATTGTCTGAACCCTCTGCGAGCCCAAAATCCAGCTCGGACAAATTATCCCAAAATTCCCCCCCAGCTGCTGCTTTATCCAAGCCTTTCGTGACTTTTGGTGCCAGCAGAAAAACAGGAAGAATTCCAAAAATAAAGCTGGGAATAATTTCATTCCCTTTGGGATCAATCCTCAGCCTTGGGAAGCATCACACCCAGCAATCCCAAGGCTGCCATAAAAGGGAATTTTTCTGCTCCTAGGGCTCTGAATAAATCCAAAAAAAACCCCAAATCCACAGGAAATCCTCACAGTTTGGTCAGGAATAACTCAGGGGAGAGCCAAGGCCTGGCAAACCCAGCAGGATCCGGGATTGGGAATTATCCCAAGGGGAATTCGGGATTGGGATTTATCCAGAGGGGAATTCAGGATTGGGATTTATCCAGAGGGGAATTCAGGATTGGGATTTATCCAGAGGGGAATTCGGGATTGGGATTTATCCAGAGGGGAATTCAGGATTGGGATTTATCCAGAGCAGAGTTCAGGATTGGGAATTATCCAGAGGGGAATTTGGGATTGGGATTTATCCTGGGTCCCATTCCTGCTCTGTTTGCCAAGGGCTGGGACAACAAAAGGGCCAGGATTTGCTGGGCCAGGATTCCCTTCCAGGGGCTGTTACCGGATCCCAAACTGGATCCCAGGAGGAATTCCCATTCTGCCAGGGGTGACTTTTCCTGCCCCACACCACAAATCCCAGGTGGAACTGGGATCCCAAAGGATCCATCCCCTCCCTCCAGCACAGGGAACGGAGCTGAACCCCCCCAAATCCCGGGGGGCTCATCCCTGACCCCGGGGGGGATGTCCCCAGCCGGGAATTCCCGGGATCCCGCGGTACCTGCGGCAGCAGCAGGGAGCAGACGATGGCCAGGGTGGCCTGGAAGTTGTCCTTGAGCCAGAGCCCCACGGCGTGGATGCAGCCCCGGACGTGGATGGAGCCCAGCAGCTCCAGGCGCTGCGGAGAGGGGATCCCAAATTCCCGAATTCCCGCTGGATCCCCGGATCCGCCGCTGTCCCGGGACTTCCCGGGGTTTTTTGGGGTTTTTTGGCCGCCCCGGGGGGAGGGGTTTTGTTCTTGCACTTCCAAAGGAAATTTTGGAGCCCAGGTCTGAAGGTTGTTGGGATTAAATCCCAAATTCTGTGGCCCTGAGTGTGGGACCTGGGAGAGATCCTGGACCATGACATTCCCTCAGATGGGGCCTCTCTGAGATGGGAATTCCCACATTTCTGCAGGGAGTTCCTGACAGAATTCCCACATTTCTGCAAGGAATTCTGCAGGGAATTTCCACATTTCTGCAGGGAAGTCCCACATTTCTGCTGGGAATTCCTGGCAGAAATTCCACATTTCTGCAGGGAATTCCCACATTTCTGCACTTGGGGGATTCCTGAATGGATTCTGGGCTGATCCCTCCACCCCTCTTGCACTGGGAAGGTTGAAGGGAATTCCCAGCTGAGAATCCCTGCTGGGATCCCTGGGCACCAAAAGAGCCCCAAAATTCCAGGGAAAATCCCCCCAAAAGTGGGTTGGGAGCAGCTGCATCCCAGCGTCGCTTGGGAACGGGAATTCCTGCAAATTCCAATTTGATTTTTGGGGATTTGGGGAAGGAGGAGCAGCAAATTCCCAAAAATTCCAACGTCACCTCCTTGTCCAGGGCGCGGTACCCGCACAGGGTGTTCACCACTCCTCCGGGAACCTGCGGGGAACGGGAACGGATTCATCCCGGGAAACCAACGGGATTTATCCTGGGAAACCAAAGGGATTCATCCCGGGAAACCAACGGGATTTATCCTGGGAAACCAATGGGATTCATCCCAGGAAAACCCCAGAAATCCAAAGGAAATCAGGAATTCTGGAGGTGCCCAGCATGGGACAATCCGGGATCCCCCTGGGGCTGAGGGGTCCTCAGGGCAAATCCCAACCCAAACCATTCCATGATTCCCTCTGGGGCTGGGCTGGGAGAGCTGGGAATGTTCCCCTGGAGAAGGGAAGGATCCAGGGAGAGCTGAGAGCCCTAAAGGGGCTCCAGGAGAGCTGGAGAGGGATGGATGGATGGACAGGACACAGGGAATGGCTCCCACTGGGAAAGGGGAGATTTAAATGGAATTTGGGATGGAATGAGGGTGGGGAGGGGCTGGGATGGAATTCCCAGAGGAGCTGGGGCTGCCCCTGGATCCCTGGGAGTGCCCAAGGCCAGGCTGGAGCATCCTGGGATAACAGGAATTGTCCCTGGATTGGATTTAAGGTCAGGAAATTCCCAAAGGATTCGGCTCTCCCAGTTCTTTTCCCAGAATTCTGGGGCTGATTCCTGAATGAACGAGGCCAAATACATCCCAAGGTTTTGGTGTTTCCCAGGTTCTGCTTCTCCCAGAGATTCCTCAGCCTTTGGTGGGGTCTCACTTCCCAAAAAATCTCTCCAGGGGTCAGAGCCACAGTTGGGGGCTTTCCCTCTTGGAAAAGCCACGGAGATTCCACAAATTCAATGGATTTTCCTCCTGGAGCATCCTCCAGACCCAGCTCTGGGAATCCTGGAATGGTTCTGGTGGGAAGGGGCCTTAAATCCCATCCCACACCAGGGACATTCCCAAAACCCCGGGCTGCTCCAACCTGGCCCTGAGCATTCCCAAAAAACTTCCCAAATTCTCCCCCTCCAGATTGAGGGGATTTTTCCTTTCCCTGCTCAGGTTTGGTTTGGCTTTTTTTTTTCCCAAAAAACCCCACGGGAATGTAAAAATCCCGAGGAGCTCCCGCAGCCCATCCTCTCGGCAGGAATTCCTGATTCCAGCCCGGAGCCGGGGGTTCGTTAATCAAGGCCCTGATTAGAGAGCTCCAATCTGCATCTCATTTCCATGGCCCTCCACCTTTCCCTGCCTTTCCATTAAAATCCCCCGGAACAATGTGGGATTGGTGAGGAATTTTCCGTGGGCCGGGGCCGGGATCCAGGAGTTTTTGCTGCCAGGATTGAGCTGGGCAGAGCCTTTTTTTTGGGATCCTTTTTGGAGTTTTCTGGAGTTTGGGGATATTTGGAGGTGTTGGTGTTGGAATTCTGGTTTTTCCCGATCCCAAGGATCCAGAGGGATCCTTGGGCAAAGCCGTCCCAGCCCTGCCAACAGCAAATCCCCCCAAAATCCCCTCATTCCCCAAAAATCCCCTTGGTGGGAGCCAGGACCAGGAATGGGATCCCCAAAACTTCCAAAGCCCTCAGTGTCTGGGAATGGGATTGGGATGGAGCTGTCAGATCCCAAAATCTGAGAATGGGTTGGGTTGGGAAGGACCTTGTGTCCCATCCAGAGGCACCCAGGGACAATTCCCGTTATCCCAGGGTGCTCCAGCCTGGCCTTGGGCACTCCCAGGGATCCAGGGGCAGCCCCAGCTCCTCTGGGAATTCCCTCCCAGCCCCTCCCCACCCTCATTCCTTCCCAAATTCCCACCCCAATCTCCATTTTCCAGGTTTGAAGCCATTCCCTGTGTCCTGTCGGTTCTCCCAATCCCTCTCCAGCTCTCCTGGAGCTCCTTTAGGCCCCAAAATTTCCCTGGAATTTCCCTTCTCCAGGGAACATCCCCAAGCCTTCCCGAGCTGCTGCCATGTTTGTTTTTCCCAAATAATCCATTTCCAAACCTTTTACATCCCCCAGCTGGAAACCTCAGCCTTTCCAACAGTTCCTCCAGTACCTCGGGATTCAGCCTCCATGATCCCAGAAAATTCCAGATTAATCCAGAAATAAACATTCCCATTCCATCTGCTTCCTCCTATCCCACTGAAATTCTCTCAAACCTTTTTCCAGGTGGGAATGACATTAGGCAGAAACTCCTTGGAGCAGAAAAGCCAGAGAGAAGAGGGAATTTCCCTGGGATTTGGGATTTCCCTGGGATTTTAGACTTTCCCTGGGAATTTTGGGCTCTCCCTGGGAATTTTGGGCTCTCCCTGGGAATTTTGGGCTTTCCCTGGGATTTGGAATTTCTCAGGAATATGAGCTTTCCCTGGGAATTGTGGCTTTCTTTGGGAATTTTGGGCTCTCCCTGGGATCTTGGGCTCTCCCTGGGAATTATGGCTTTCTTTGGGAATTTTGGGCTTTCCCTGGGAATTTTGGGCTCTCCCTAGGAATTTTGGGCTCTCCCTGGGAATTTGGGATTTCCCTTGGATTTTGGGATTTCCCCTGGATTTTGGCTCTCCCTGGGNTGGGAATTTTGGGATTTCCCTGGGATTTGAGCTTTCCCTGGGATTTGGAATTTCCCTGGGACTTGGAATTTCTTTGGGATTTGGGGCTTTCCCTGGGATTTTGGGCTCTCCCTGGGGATTTTGGCTTTCTTTGGGAATTTTGGGCTTGCCCTGGTGATTTTGGGCTTTCCCTGGGCATTGTGGCTTTCTTTGGGAATTGTGTTTTTTCCCTGTTTTTCCCCGTCCCTCCCCGCTCTCACCGCCCGGACGCAGCAGGAATGGGGCACCCCGCAGGCCAGGGCCCCGCTGCCGTTGCACCGGTGGTACCGGTTCACTTCCCAATCCCGGAATTCATCCCCTCCACAGCAGGATTTGTGCAGGAAAAACCACAGGGACAGGGTCAGGGGGGAGCTGGGAAATCCCGGAATTCCAGGAGAAACGGGGAGGGGATCCTGCTCCCAAGGGGTTGGGGTTGGGAGATTGGGGAGAAATCCCTCCCTGGGGGGGTGGGGAAGGGCAGGGATGGAATTCCCAGGGAATTCCCCAGCCCTGGAGCACCTGGAAACTCCTTAAAAATCCTGGAAAAGGGGTTTGGAATCAGCCTGGTGGCCTGGGATAACGGGATGGATTCCCATGGATGCAGGGATAATGGAGGATAAGGAACTGGGATAATGGGAATTGGGATAATGGG
Source organism: Aegithalos caudatus (assembly GCA_013389925.1). Lineage (NCBI taxonomy): Eukaryota > Metazoa > Chordata > Aves > Passeriformes > Aegithalidae > Aegithalos > Aegithalos caudatus. The sequence continues at coordinate 19,878 of WEIU01020652.1, read as the reverse complement.
AATTAGGAATTGGGATAATGGGAACTGGGATAATGGGAATTGGGATAACGGGAATTGGGATAACGGGGGATAAGGGATTGGGATAATGGGGGATAAGGAATTGGGATAATGGGGGATAAGGAATTCCTCCCTGGGAGGGCTGGGAAGGGCTGGGATGGGATTCCTACAGAATCTGGATCCTTTGGAAGTGTCCAAGGCCAGGCTGGAACAGCTGGGATAGGAGAAGGGCTCCCAGCTCCGGAATTTTAAGATCCCATCCAACCCAAACCATTCCATAATTCCAATCCAATTCCTTGCATCTCCACTTCCCAAGTTTTCCCTGCTCCCAGGGAGGTTGAAGGATAAAAAAAAAAGGTGTTTTTTTTTCCCATTTATCCCAGTTTTGGAGGGGATTGGGCGTGGCTTTCCCAGGGCCTTGGATCCATCCTGGGATCAGCCCCATCCACACTTCCATGGTTTAATTCCAGGTGACAAATCCAGCTTTTCCCGAGGCAGGGATGGCTCTGGCAGCGCCCTCAGGGATGGATTTGGAGGCTCTCAGCCATCCCAAACCCCTGATCGGCCCCGCAGGGATTTCTCTTCCCGTCAGGATAAATTGGGATCAAATCCTGCAGCTACAAAGGATAAAAATAAAATAAAAATAAAATAAAAATAAAAATTAAAATCTCCTTTTTTTCCTCCTTTTCCCGCAGCTAAGATTAAAAAACATTCCAATCAAAGTCATTCCGTGTCCTCCACGGAATAAAAATGAGCCTGCTCTGAAGCAGCTCATGGAAAACACTCGGAATTTAAGATTTCCCCACAAAAGGAAAAGCCTGGAATGGCCAGGAAAGGTTGGAGTGCTTGGAAAAGCTGGGGAAAAAAAGGATTTTTCCTGTTTTTTTAAGCAACAAACTCATCCAGGAGCAGATTTTGGGAGAGGCTTTTCCCCTCTGCTCCCCTTTCCCAAGGGAAAGCAGGAAAAAATCTTGGGATCCTCCTGCTCTGCTCCATCCCAGGCACAGATCTACAATTCCTGGATTCCCACCTGGAATTCCCAGATTTCTCTTGGAGCCGGGGGGGCAAACAGCTCCCAAAAACTGCAGGGAAAAAGGAGGAGAAAATCCCAAAGGGAAGCAGCAGATGGGAAAAAAATGCTGGAAAAATGCCATGGAATGGTGGAAAAATACCATGGAATGGTCTAGAAGGGTCCTGATCTGAGATTGTTTGGAGATGCCAGAATTCCCAGAAATAAATCCGCTTTTCCTGGACATCCCTGGATTCCCAGAGCTCCCCAGCAGGGAATTCCCAGCAGCTCCACTTCTCACCCACGTAGAATTCCAGCCTCATCTTGATAAGGTTGGAGCAAAACTTGGGAAAAATTCCAGCCTTTCCCAAATCTGAGCCTCCGGAGGGTCCCAGGCCTGGTTCTGAGCTCGGCTCAGCGAGGCCGGGCCTGAAGTCCCACAGCCAAGGAAAAGCCTTGGAATTAAAGGAAATCCCAAAGGGAAGGAGAAAATCCGGGGATAAAATCTGCAGATTTGGGATCCCTCAGGATAAACTGAGGGAATTTGGGCCGAGGTGGGAACATCCCAAATTCTCCGGGAGCAGCTTGGCCTCAAAGCCAGGCCCTGCTCCCCAGTCCCACCTGGGACATTCCCAGAATTTCCCACTTAAATTTTGGGATTTCTATGTTTGTTTTTTTTTTCCATTTAGGAATGCCCAGAGTCAAGAAATTCCCACCAGAAACATCCTGAGAACAGGAGCAATCCCAGAATTCCCAATCCTGGGGAATGCTTGGGTTTGACCTTGGATTTTCCAACCTCAACCATTCCATGGAAAGACTGGAATTCTCTCTCCTCCCAGCCTTCACAAATCCAGGATTTTCCCGTGGGAATTGGGGCCTGTCCTGCTGCTGGGGGCTCCAGGGAAAAGGGATTTTTCCAAGGGTTTTTGTATCCCTGGGGAAGATTGAGAATTTCTTTATTTGTTTCCCTCCTCTCCAGGCAGATTGGGAAGAGATTCAAAAAATTCCAGGCAGAGATTTCCCACCAAAACACGGGAATGGAAGTATCCCAGCTCCTCCCAGGCCACACAAATTCCAGGATAATTCCCAAAAAATCCCCCTGGGCTGAGCTGGGGGAGGCCAAAAATCCCACAGAAAACTCAACCAGGTGAAAAAAACACAAGGAAAATCTCCCAGGGATGGGAATAACTCTGAAAATCCAGGGAAAATGGGGCATGAGATTCACCATTCCTTGGAAAACTTCCCCCTTTTCCCATCCTAACCTTTTCCTGCACAAAATCCAGGATATTTTTGAAGTCCAGGTCATCGTAGTAGTGCCGGATTCCCTCCTGGATGTTGGAGTGGAGAACCTCGTTCATCTGGGATGGAGAAACCCAAAGCGTGGGGAAAGTCAGGGAAAACAGCACAGAATTCCACGTTTTTCAGGGCTGGCATCGGAGGAGGAATTTTAGCCCATCCCAAGGTGATTTCCTGGGATAAAATCCATCATTTTGGGGCTCTCTGGATCCATTCCCGGCACATCCAAGCAGACCAAGGAATCTTTGTCCCCTGATTTTTCCTGTTCCATTTAATTTGATCCCAAAGCTGCTCCAAACTCCTCAATCCCACAGAAAATTGGGATTTTAACCACTGGCCAAGGCTTCTGCTGCCTCAGGAGGGGAAAACGGGCTCTGAGAGGGGAATCATCCATGGAAAAATATTCCACAGGTGGGAGCAGAGCCCTCACAGAGCCCTGGATCCTTCCTGATCCCAAGAAATCCCTCAGGATTCCAGCAGAGAATGGCGTGGATGGGCTGGGAATTAATTAAGCACTAATTGGATGGAAAAGGCATTTTAGGGATGCCTGGGAATGTTCCTGGGGAGGTTCCGGGTGTCCAGAGCAGAGCCCAGGTGGATTCTCTGCTTAATTCCCAAAAAAAAACCTACCAGGTAGGAATAGTAATTCCCAAAAAAACCCACCAGGTAGAAATGGTAATTCCCAAAAAAACCCCACCAGGTAGGAATGGTAATTCCCAAAAAAAAACCCCACCAGGCAGGAATAGTAATTCCCAAAAAAAACCCACCAGGCAGGAATGGTAATTCCCAAAAAATACCAAGAGGCAGGAATGGTAATTCCCAAAAAACCCCACCAGGCAGGAATGGCAATGGAGGGAAAAAGCCAATTTTTCCCTGAGGTTGGAGCAGGTGGAAAAAGGGAGGGAAGAGGAAAGTTCAATTTTCCAACAGGCCCTGACAGGAAAATTAAAGGTTGGGAAGAGCGGGAGCGGGGAGAGAACTCAGGAAGGAGGAAAAGGTGCCAGGGATGATTCCTGGGAATCTCAAACAGCTCAGGGGAGATTTGGGAATTTTTCATTCCTGGTTTTTACCATTTCCTGCTGGTTTGTCCCCAGAAAGGCTCATTCCAACTCCATTTTTGGGAATGACAATTCTGGCTTTGGGGAAAACCATTGGATTTTCGGGAACCCCTCTGGAATTCAATCCCGATTTCCCGGGTGGGAGTCGAACCTTTCCACCCCTCCCTGCCCAGGCTCCCATCGGATTTCTATGTTTGTTGCATATCAACGAGGCTCATTTGCATATCCAGCAGCTCCAAGGCTGATTCCATCTGAAATCCAATTAATTCTGGGATTTGGGAGCTGGATGAACTTCCATTGTTCCAGAGGCGGATTTGTGCCCCCCCTCCCCATTGTTTGGGGTTTAATTAACTTTTGATATCTCCCATTAAATTAAAATAATTTTACATCCATTGAAATCTAAAATTCCTGCTGCACCCTGGAGTTCCAGCCCGAGGAATTACAATTCCAGTTTGGGGAATGACAATTCCATGGTCAGGAGTAACCCTTTGATTGTTTGGGAATGGCCATTCAATTTTTGGGAATGACCATTCAGATTTTGGGAATAACCATTCCATTTTTGGGAATAACTGTTCCATTTTTGGGAATGGCCATTCTATTTTTGGGAATGACCATTCAGATTTTGGGAATGATCATTCCATTTTTGGGAATGGCAGCTCCATTTTCAGGAATAACCATTTAATTTTTGGGAATAACAATTCAGTTTTTTGGGAATCACCATTCCATTTTTGGGAATGGCCCTTCCATTTTTGGGAATGACAAGTGAATTTCCGGGAATTCCGGCTGTCCCACCTTGTTCTCGAAGATGATCTCCATGAGGATCAGCAGCAGCTCCGTCAGGAAGATCAGCAGGAGCACCCAGAAGAACTGGAATGAGGAGAGGACGGATTATCCCAGATCTGTGTCCGTGTCCAACATGGCCACCAGGGAAGCAAGGAATTCATCATGGGAATTCTGGTTTTTCCCGGAATTTTGGCTGAAATTCCACCTTGGTGGCCATGCCCCCACCTGTCACTGTCCATCCCAGAGAGGGGGAATGGGAAGGGAGTGGGAAAGGATCAGGAAGGGACTGGGAAGGAGCCCAAGTGTCTTCCCCAGCACAAAGCTCCAGGCCAATTCCGGATTTCATGGAGAAATTTCCCAAGGAAATCTTTCTCCGGCCCTGGATGCTGAGTCAGGAAGAGCTGCTCAATCCCGATTCAATTAACGGGGCCATTAACGAGCTCATCAATCCCAATTCCCAATAAATGACATTAATTCCCACAGGAACCTTGGGAATTGCCAATCCCTCCCGGTCCCAGGGGCTGCTCCTTCCCTCCCGTGATGATCTCCAAGGTTTTGCTCCTCATTAATTATTCCCAAATCGGGATATTCCAACCCCAGGACACAAAATTGGTGCTGTTTAATTCCTCTCCCTCCGGAGCACGAATCCCGCGGGGTTGGAGTTTCCAGGACATCGATCCTGAGGATTTGGGAGCTGCCTGTTCCCTGTGGATAAATGGGAACGGAGCCGCTGCGGGGGCGGGAGATGGATGGAGCTTTCAGCCGCCCTGAGCGGGCACAAATCATCAGAATTCCAGAGGGAATTCCAAGGCTCCGGGGAGAAACAAGCCTGGATCCTTTGAAACATGAATCATGGTTGAAACACCAATCCCAGATCCTTTTAAACAGCATTCCCAATCCTTTAAAACACAAATCCCAGTTTAAACACGAATCCTAAATCCCTTAAACACAAATCCAGGTGTAAACACGACCCTGGATCCTTTTGAACAGAAATCCTTTAAAATCCGATCCTTTAAAACACCATCCTGGATCCTTTCAGACACAAATCCGGATCCTTTTAAAAGTGATCCCAAATCCTTTTAAAAGGAATCCAAATCTTTCCAAACACAGTCCCAGATCCTTTTAAACACAATCCCAAATCCTTTTACACAGAAATCCTGGATCCTCTTAAACACAAATCCTGGATCCTTTCAGACATGGATTTGGATGTTTTGGAACAGGATCATGGATCCTTTGGAACGGAAATCCTGGATCCTTTTAAACCTGAATCCAGATCCTTTGAAACAAGATTCCTGATCCTTAAAAACACAACTCTGGATCCTTTTAGACACAAATCCCAGAACCTTTTGAACAGAAACCCTGGATCCTTTAAAACACGATTCCAGATCCTGTTAAACACAAATCCTGAATCCTTTAAAACACAAATCCAGGTTTAAATGCAAATCCCAGAGCTTTTTAGACACAAATTCAGATCCTTTTGCTCATGGACCTGGATCCTGTTAAATCCCGATCCACATCCTTTCAAACACAAACCCTGGATGCTTTTAATGACAATTTCCCTGTTTTTCTATAAAAACACGGAAGAGCCGCAGCTGCCAGGCCCAGCTCAGCTCCAAGAGCTCCTCCAGGGCCTCTTTCCCTGATTGCTTTTGTTCCCGGGATTCATCCTGGAAAGGACAATTCCCGATCCGAACAAGGGCTCTGATTGCCCCTGCCCCCTGCTCCTTCCTGTCCTCAGCAATTCCCGGCTTTTCACCTCCCCATTCCCACAAAACCCGGGCTGGGCAGGGAGAGGGAGCTGCTTTTCCTCAGGAATTCATTTTCCCGGGGAATTCGCACCCCAGGATGGGCCTTGGGAGTGAAAATATGGTGGGGACTCTGAATCCATGGAATTGCCTCCAAGGGATCCCCAACCCATGGAGCACCAAATCCATGGAATTCCCTCCCAGGGAATCCCATACCCATTTTTGACTCCAAATCCATGGATTTGCCTCTTTGGTATCCCCAACCCATGGAAGCGACTCCAAATCCATGGAATTCCCTCCCAAGGGAGTCCCAGACCCGTTTTGGACTCTGGATCCATGGAATTCCCTCCTTAAGACCCTCCTGGCATNGGATCAGCAGCAGCTCCGTCAGGAAGATCAGCAGGAGCACCCAGAAGAACTGGAATGAGGAGAGGACGGATTATCCCAGATCTGTGTCCGTGTCCAACATGGCCACCAGGGAAGCAAGGAATTCATCATGGGAATTCTGGTTTTTCCCGGAATTTTGGTTGAAATTCCACCTTGGTGGCCATGCCCCCACCTGTCACTGTCCATCCCAGAGAGGGGGAATGGGAAGGGACTGGGAAAGGATCAGGAAGGGACTGGGAAGGAGCCCGAGTGTCTCCCCCAGCACAAAGCTCCAGGCCAATTCCGGATTTCATGGAGAAATTTCCCAAGGAAATCTTTCTCCGGCCCTGGATGCTGAGTCAGGAAGAGCTGCTCAATCCCGATTCAATTAACGGGGCCATTAACGAGCTCATCAATCCCAATTCCCAATAAATGACATTAATTCCCACAGGAACCTTGGGAATTGCCAATCCCTCCCGGTCCCAGGGGCTGCTCCTTCCCTCCCGTGATGATCTCCAAGGTTTTGCTCCTCATTAATTATTCCCAAATCGGGATATTCCAACCCCAGGACACAAAATTGGTGCTGTTTAATTCCTCTCCCTCCGGAGCACGAATCCCGCGGGGTTGGAGTTTCCAGGACATCGATCCTGAGGATTTGGGAGCTGCCTGTTCCCTGTGGATAAATGGGAACGGAGCCGCTGCGGGGGCGGGAGATGGATGGAGCTTTCAGCCGCCCTGAGCGGGCACAAATCATCAGAATTCCAGAGGGAATTCCAAGGCTCCGGGGAGAAACAAGCCTGGATCCTTTGAAACATGAATCATGGTTGAAACACCAATCCCAGATCCTTTTAAACAGCATTCCCAATCCTTTAAAACACAAATCCCAGGTTAAACACGAATCCTAAATCCCTTAAACACAAATCCAGGTGTAAACACGACCCTGGATCCTTTTGAACAGAAATCCTTTAAAATCCGATCCTTTAAAACACCATCCTGGATCCTTTCAGATGCAAATCCGGATCCTTTTAAAAGTGATCCCAAATCCTTTTAAAAGGAATCCAAATCTTTCCAAACACAGTCCCAGATCCTTTTAAACACAATCCCAAATCCTTTTACACAGAAATCCTGGATCCTCTTAAACACAAATCCTGGATCCTTTCAGACACGGATTTGGATGTTTTGGAACAGGATCATGGATCCTTTGGAACGGAAATCCTGGATCCTTTTAAACCTGAATCCAGATCCTTTGAAACAAGATTCCTGATCCTTAAAAACACAACTCTGGATCCTTTTAGACACAAATCCCAGAACCTTTTGAACAGAAACCCTGGATCCTTTAAAACACGATTCCAGATCCTGTTAAACACAAATCCTGAATCCTTTAAAACACAAATCCAGGTTTAAACGCAAATCCCAGAGCTTTTTAGACACAAATTCAGATCCTTTTGCTCATGGACCTGGATTCTGTTAAATCCCGATCCACATCCTTTCAAACACAAACCCTGGATGCTTTTAATGACAATTTCCCTGTTTTTCTATAAAAACACGGAAGAGCCGCAGCTGCCAGGCCCAGCTCAGCTCCAAGAGCTCCTCCAGGGCCTCTTTCCCTGATTGCTTTTGTTCCCGGGATTCATCCTGGAAAGGACAATTCCCGATCCGAACAAGGGCTCTGATTGCCCCCGCCCCCTGCTCCTTCCTGTCCTCAGCAATTCCCGGCTTTTCACCTCCCCATTCCCACAAAACCCGGGCTGGGCAGGGAGAGGGAGCTGCTTTTCCTCAGGAATTCATTTTCCCGGGGAATTCGCACCCCAGGATGGGCCTTGGGAGTGAAAATATGGTGGGGACTCTGAATCCATGGAATTGCCTCCAAGGGATCCCCAACCCATGGAGCGCCAAATCCATGGAATTCCCTCCTAGGGAATCCCATACCCATTTTTGACTCCAAATCCATGGATTTGCCTCTTTGGTATCCCCAACCCATGGAAGCGACTCCAAATCCATGGAATTCCCTCCCAAGGGAGTCCCAGACCCGTTTTGGACTCTGGATCCATGGAATTCCCTCCTTAAGACCCTCCTGGCATGGGGGTGACTCTGAATCCATGGAATTTCTCCTGGAGACTTTCCCAAGATACAGTTTTGGCTCCAGATCCATGGAATTCCCTCCCTGGGATCCCCAAACCATGGAAGTGACTCTGGATCCATGGAATTCCCTCCTTGAGGCCTCCCAGACACGTTTTTGACTCCAGATCCATGGAATTTTCTCCTGGGGGAATCCCAGACCCATTTTTGACTCTGGATCCATGGAATTCCCTCCAAGGGATCCCCAAACCACAGAGGTGACTTGGAATTAATGGAATTCCCTCCTTAAGACCCTCCTGACATGGAGGTGACTCCAGATCCATGGAATTTCTCCTGGAGACCCCCCCCCCAAGATATAGTTTTGACTCTGGATCCATGGAATTCCATCCCGGGCGGACTCCCAGACCCATTTTTGACTCCAAATCCATGGAATTCCCTCCTGGAGATTCCCAACCCATGGAGGTAGCTCCAAGTCCATGGAATTCCCTCCTTGGGGAATCCCAGATGCATTTTTGACTCTGGATCCATGCAATTCCCTCCCAGGGGATCCCAGACCCATTTTTGACTCTGGATCCATGGAATTCCCTCCTTGGGGAATCCCAGACCCGTTTTTGACTCCAGATTCACGGAATTCCCTCCTGGAGGATCCCATCCCACCCCTCGGCTCCTCACCGTCCTCAGCAGGGCGCGGTTGTCGCGGAGGCTCCCGAGCATTCCCAGGAAGGAGACCAGGAACACGGTGATTCCCAGCAGGAGCAGCAGCACGGCCGGAGCCAGGAAAATCCCTTCCAGGGTTTTGTGCCGCTGCCGCTCGGCCTCGGCGTAGATCCCAACGCTGAGGATCAGCAGCCCCAGGATCTGCCCGGGAAGGGGAGGTGGGAATTTGGGAATTTTTGAGGGGTTTGGGGATTTTCAGGGTTTTCGGGATTCTTGGGATTTTCAGGGGTTTTTGGGATTTGTAGGGTTTGGGGGATTTTTCGGGTTTTGGGATTTTCGATGTTTTGGAGATATTCAGGAGTTTCTGGGGTTTCAGGGTTTACAGGATTTTCAGGGTTTTCGGGATTTTAGAGGTTTCCTGGATTTTAGGGGTTCTTCAGGGGTTTGGGAATTTTGGAGGGGTTTGGGGATTTTCAGGATTTTGGGGATTTTTTAGGTTTTCAGGATTTTCAGGGCTTTGGGGATTTTTGTGGGGTTTCTGGGTTTCCAGGATTTTTGGGCTTTTCAGGGTTTCCGGGATTTTCAGGGGTTGGGGGATTTTTGAGGGTTGGGGGATTTTCAGGATTTTCAGGATTTTCGGGGCTTTGGAGATTTTCTGGATTTTCGGGATTCGAGGTGGAAAAAAAGACTCCAAGGGAGAGGGGGAGGTGGGAGACATCCAAGGAAAATCCCCACGGCTCCGGAACGTTCCGCAGCCCAGGAGCTCAGGGCTCTGCCGGGGATCACAGGAAATCAGGAGATTTCCCACAGCGGGAATGCCCCAGGATCCACCTGGATCCCCCCATGGATTCCAGACAGGATTTTCCAGCTTCTCCCTGCCTGGATTCTCCCCTTGGCTTTGATGGACCCCGAGCCCCAAAATTCCCCAATTTCCGCCCATTTTGAACCTCCTGGAGCGCTCGGAGCCTCCTCCACACCCAGCTCCAATCAACCCCAGCATTCCAGAGCATTCCCGAGGGATTCTGATCCCAATTCCGCTTCCCAGTGGGAAAATCCGGGGAAGGTTTTGGGATGGACACAAAGAGTGCCTGAAAACAGCTTTTCCAGGGATGAGGAGAATCCTGGGAACACGGAAAGGGCACAGAATTCCCGAGGCTGCCCCAGGGCGCTGCGGCTCCTTCATCCCAGCTTTTCATGGAATGGGATCTCCCCTCTCATTTCCCAGGGAAATTCTGAGTGGATCCAGCTGAATTCCTGAGCTTTCGGAGAATCCTGGAATGGATTGGGATGGAAAAGGCCTCAAATCTATCCCAGGATGCTCCAGCCTGGCCTTGGACAATTCTAGGGATCCAGAATATTCCAGGTTTCATTTCAACTCAGGTCAGGCCACATCCCTGTGAAATTCCCTGTCCTGGAGTTGTGAGACTGGGATAGGAGCAATTAAGGAATAGGGAATAATTAACACCTGGGTTAATTGTTGGGTGGAGCTCCTGTCTCATCCTGAGGTCAGGTGGGAATTGGGAATTGGGAACTGGGAATTGGGAAAGGCTCTCACAGAGCCATGAGCTCCTCCAGAGGGAATATTGGGAATGGCCTTTTCCAGAGGAAAAATCAGGAATGGCCTTTTTTTTCCCAGAAGGAAATGTCAAAATCCCAATTTTTAGCAGGGTTGGTTGAAATATCCGCTCTCAGTTTTGTGGGAAAAGAATTTCCTGTATTTTTCACAGTTTTGCATTTCCCAAGGAAAGGGAAGGGGAGTTTTTTTGGGGAACAGAAAATCCCAAATCTTTAATCTTGGATTAAAACCAACCCTCAATCCCCTGGTTTAGAGCAGCTCTCCAGCTCATCCCAGGCTCCTTCGCGGATTTTTCCGGCTGTAATGAAATCCCTGGAAAGGATCCACTGCCTCCAAATCCATTTTTCCAGAGGCTGGGACAACCCTCAGCTGGAAAACCAGGAATCATCAACCCCAAACCTCGACGGGGACCAACCCAACCTTCACCCCTTGGGATTTTATTCCAAGGAGTCAAATTTCTAAAGGGAATTCCAACAAAATCCTGGGTTTTTTGGGAAAAAAACATCCCGGGAACAACCCTGTCCATGGGTTAATGAGGCTTGGAGGGTTCTCGGAATTAATTGGGCTGCAATTATGCAAATGAGGCTGGAATTAGGTCAGGCTGAAAGGCTCCCGGGAGCCAAACAATTCCCACAGAATTCCCGCCTGGGAACATCCCAGGGATGGAGGCAGGAGGGGTCGGAGCCATCCAAAGTGGGGTTTTTTGGGGTCGTTTTCCCATTTTTTGGACAAATCCGAGCCTCTCGCTGGTGGATTCTCCATGGAGCTCTCCCAAAATTCCCCCCAAAATCTGGGAGTTGTCCCTGGCTTCATCTACAACGCCCAAAATGGAATTGGGAGGAAAATCCCACAGTTCCTTCAACACCCCAAAAACCTTTGGGAAACCCCAAACCGAGTGGGGTCGGCTCCTTGGGAACCCCAGTCTTGGGATTTCCCCCAGATTTGTTTGGAATATTGCACAAGTCACCCCCAAAACTCCAACCTGAGCCAGAAACGGGGGAGAAATCTGGAATTTTGGGAGTTTCTGGGAATGTCACAGAGGTCTGGCCCTTTGGAGCTTTCCCACCCAACAGGGCCTGGGAAATCTGGGAGCTATTCCCAAAAAAAACCCAAATTTTGGCGATTTTTGGGGCTGGCCCGAGGGCTGGGCTGAGCTCATTGAGGGGTCAAGAATCAAAACCGAAATTAAAAATTCATTTCCGGGCACCTGCTCCGGAATTCCTGCGCTCACACCTGGAAAATCAACCCCGCCCCGGGATTATTTAACCCTGGGGAGGAAAGGTTGGGAAATAAACTCAGAATTAGGCAAAATCAGCCCCAAAAAGAGAGCCCAGAAATGGGCGGAATTCCCGGTTTTCCCCTCCCCTCTCCCGCAGGTGTTCGCACCTCCCAGGGAAATCCCGCCCTGAGCAGAGTTCAGGGGTTCAGAACCGCCTGAAATTCCCTTTATTTTGAATTTTTTTCCCAAAAAAAACACCCCAACCCCGCGGCTCAAATCCCTGGATGTCTGCAGGGGGAGCCTGGGGGGTAAAAAAAAAAATGGAATTTCCTCATTTTTTTCTGCTCCGAACGGGATTCGCTGCCACAAAGGAATCGCGGTGGGAGGGGGGGGGTGGTGTGAGCTTGGAAAACCCCCAAATCCCTCGGGTTCACCCCAAAAATCGCCCAATTTGGAGCCCAAATTTGCTCATTTTGGAGCCAAACAGCCCCAAAATCGCCCAGATTGGAGCCGGCCCCGGGCGCTTGGAGGCACCGCGGGTTTTCCTCAGGATTTTGGGGTTTTGGGGAAATTGGAACCCAGAAAAGCCAAAGGGGCTGGAAAATCCAAATCCACCCCGAAAAGATGGGGAAACACCGTGGGGAAAGTGAAAAAAAAAATGGGAAAAACGCGGGGAAAGATGGGAAAACACGGGAAAACAAGGGGAAAAACCGTGAAAAAACGAGGAAAAAAATGGGAAAAGAACGTACCGAGAAGAGCGTGGCGTAGGCGGAGAGCGCGAATTTGATGCCGTAGTAATAAAAGTGGGAATCGCGGCAGGTCCGAGCCATCCCCGCCGCTCTTCCCGGCTCATTCCCGGCTGGAATTCATGCGGGGAATTCGAACTCGGCCAATTTCCGCCGCCGCCTTAACCCTTTCAAGGCTCCGAGCCGGGGATCTCGGCCCCGAGAGGATGGAAAGGAGATTTTCCAGCAGGATTATCCCGGGATTTCTCGGGATCTGGCTGCGCCTGGTTCCAGAGGAATTGAGGAATCCTGAGCCACGCAGGGCTCTGGAATTGCTTTGGATTCTCTCGGATTTTGATCCTTTGATGCTCCCGGGATTTTGGGTTTTTCGGATCCCGCTCGGATTTTGATCTTTTAGATCCCCTCGGATTTTCACTTTTTGATTCCCACTTGGAATTTGATCTTCTCCATCCCCTTGGATTTTGATTTTTTTATTTTAAATTTGCCTCGAATTTTGATTTTTTTACATCCCGCTCCGGTCCTGATCTTTCTGGATCCCCTCAGAACTGGATTTTTCTTTTCGATCCCCCTGGAATTTCTTTTATTATTTCGTCACCGCCGCTCTGAACAACCCGGAGCCAGAACTTCACTTCCCAAAGTAAGGAAAGCTCTTCCCTGAAGCGCCGAACTCGGCTGAACTGCGGGGTTCTCCGGGAATTTGGGACACCCCGACCAAGGGGAGAGCCTGGACGAGGGTAACCCCAAAAAAAGGGAGACCCCAAAAAAGGGGAGACCCTGGTCAAGGGGAGACCTCAAACAAAGGGAAACCCCAAAAAGGGGAGACCCCAATCAAAGGAGACCCCAACTCAGGGGAGATCCCAAAAAAAGGAAACCTCAACACAAGGGAAACCCCAAACAAGGGGAGACCCCAAAGAAGGGGAGACCCCAAATCAAAGGAGACCCTAAAGGGAGACCCCAACCCAAGGAGAGACCCCAAAAAAGGGGAAACACCAAGCAAAGGAAACCCCAAACAAGGGGAGACCCCAACCATGGGGAGACCCCAAATCAAAGGAGACCCCAAAGGGAGACCCCAACCCAAGGAGAGACCCCAAACACGAGGAGACCCAAATAAAGGAGACCCCAGCCCAGGAGATCCCAAAAAAGGGGAGACCCCAACCCAAGGGGAG
>WEIU01020651.1:111005-138751 GCA_013389925.1 Aegithalos caudatus | reverse complement strand
CCCGGGGGTGAGGGCGGCTCGTCCTCCGGCTGCCCCCGCCAAGGGCCGGCGGGGTGTCCGCGTCTCCCCGCAGCCGTTCCCGTGTTTTCACTCCGATCCTTTGTGTGTGAGAAGTGCCCGGGGTGTGAGTGTCCTGTCTTCTCCCTGGAGAGCTTGCCGCTCGCCCGCGCTGCTTCCCCGCTGCCGGCTCTGCGCCATCCCTGAGGGGCTCCTGCAGTTATTCCGGCATGCAGCACTCCCTGGCTGATCCTGGCACCGGTGGAGAGGTGCAGGTGCTGCTCCATCACGGAGAGGCTGCCCGCTCCTTGCTCCGCCGTGATGCCCGGCCGCTTTTGGGACACGGTCCATCTTCCCGAAGATCTTCTTGTGACTTCTGACTAAGTGGCTTAGAACAGACTGTGCCTGATGGGCTGGTGCATGAGGAGTGTGCCATGGAGTGCTGCTTTTCCTAGATGGAGTAGAGCTTAATTGCTTGTCCGTGAAATTGTCTGGCATAATGCCGCAGGCCAGCATCAGGAAACTGGGACAGGGTGGCTTTAGGTAGCTTTTGGAGCCCCACATCTCCCTAATAGTCACCATGGTCTGTCCTGTGGTCAAAGATCTGTAAGTCTTTTTGTCTTGTGCCTTTTGCTGCATCAGCCCTCTGGGACAGATTTTGCTGTGAATTTCCAGAAACTGGTCTGTCGTGTGTTACCTGTTTGAAAAACATCTGCGTTAACTGTATCTGTCTGCTTATCCCTAGCCTCCCTGCAGGTTCTCCAGAGTACAGGAGCTGCTTTTCCACAGCTCTTGTGTGCCACTAGTGTGTCACGTAAAAAGCATCCCACCAACAAGCGTGGGACCCTTCAGGGCTCAGTTTTGAATCTGTGTGCTGTCCTAGTTGCCTGCATGGCATCCAGTCAGTGGGTTAAAAGCTTTGCTTTGCAAGCTCCTCGCTGTTCAGACAGATTTTTGGGACCCTCCTGTCCAACTGTGGTGTCAGTATTCTTCCTGGTGAAGTGTGTGAGGAACATTTGTGGGCTGTCTTTTACTGTAGCAGCTTTCCTCTTGTAGCCTGCAGGGACAGGAATTGGCAGCTTTGCAGAATGCAGTTCTGTCTGGCACTGTTAGAATCCCTGACAGTGCTGATTTGTGCTAGGAAAGATCCCGGGTGTACATATCTCTGGAGAGTGGCAGGATTCATCCCATTTTCGGGAATTTCTGGAATTTCTGCTACTGCAGCTGCTTTCCAGTATTTCTCCAGGTGGCTTCTGCCCCACCTGCAATGATCATAAATAACAGCACAGCATTACTCTTCCTATTCTGTAAGCTGGAACAATAATTTTGTGACCCATATGGGCAGAGTTCTTGTGGCATCCACTCCTAGCTTGGGAATCTTTATACACACTGTCTAAATCTTGTAGTCTTTTATGATATCTGAGTCTTATGTGCTGTGAGATAAGAGCACTGTCAGGTACTCAGGAGTGACTGCATACATAAGAACTGCATACAAACTGCATGTATTTGGCATCTCAGAACTTGTTACTGCTTGTAGCTTTGTCTCCTAAAAGTAGAAAACTGAAAATACATCCTGTTGGGCATTTCCCACTAGCTCTTCAAATAAGTGGTTAAAGACACCATGGGGAGGGAAGAGTGTTGGAATGAAGGTTGCATGTTACAATTTAGTTTAACCAGCTGTACTCATGAATGTCTCTGAATGCCGAGTTAGGAGTCCAGTCCAGGGGGAAACTGGGATTTAACAGAGAAAATGTTGTGGGTACAGAAGCAGATATGAACAAAGAAGGGAATTCAGACACAGGGAGCCATTCATGTTTTGAATTGAAAGTTAAACTGAATGAAGCTGAGAGCATTTTTCCTTACAAGTGGCTTGACCAATAAGGAGTAATGGTTTAATTTGAAACCTGGGAAAAAAATAAAGTATCACAAAAATAATTACATAATTATTGCAGTGGCAACTTCCCAGTAGTAGTTCAAAACTTAGAAAAATTAAAGTCCTTGAAAAGGATGGCTTATAAATTCTAATGGGATTTCCATTGTGGATTACAACTGACAGAGTATTATAGTTTTTGAAATAACACAGACTAGACATAAAACTTCTGAATGAAATTATTTGTGTGCTTTTGCAAGCAAAAAGAGAGGGAATGGGACCTACTCTGGGAAGGATAAAGCAGAGGGACAGCAGTGTTTTAAGTCTTCCAGTGCTTTTCTTTTAATTCTGTTCCTGAATTCCTAATGTCTGCATGAAGCTATCAAATTTCATATGAATAAGGGCGAGTAAATTCATATCCCTGGTGTTTGCAGTGGAAGTCTTGGAGAATATGAACTCTGGAGGCTCAAGAAGAATTGTAGTAGAAGTATTTTAAAATTCTTGGAGTTATCCATAGTATGAAAGTTGTAATACAAGTGTTACACAGAAAGATGGCAAGAAATTGCAAAGTTATTTCCTGTTCTATATACCTGGCATAGGCCTGATTTAAAGGTAAAGCACTTTATCGTTTGGGTTGAGCTTATAACCAGACTTCCTTCATAAGCTGTGTTTCCAATTCTCTCTTCCCATCATATTTTATGACCTCTACACTACTGGGTTATGTTGTAATGGTTTCTGACCTGTTATTTCCATGTCTGCTTTCACACTTGAGTTTAATATCAAGGGAAAATTGCTTTACATCAATATGCCTGTGGAGATAGGAGATCTAATTATTTCAAGCACATAAACAATAAAGACTTGCCTCTTTATTCAAATACTTTTTCTTGAAACACAGGAAATTGATCTTGCTTTGGGTTTTCTGTTAAAATTTCATGGTAGTGTAAATTAAAATTAGTCCTTTCTTGGATTTTCCAGCATAAAATCTGTGGCTTTCATCTTCAGAGCCACAACAGACTGTTCTGAATGTTCCTTCTTTTGTGGCCTGAAGGAATGAAGAAAATATGTCCATGCTTAATTTCTAATGTGTGTTTTAGCTTGATCTCGTAAGAATAAGATTGGTGGAAGAGAAGCAGGCACTGTGTTGGAGTAAGGAGGACAAATCTCTAGACTTTTCTTTGCAATGGATGTATATTTGAATTTATGGGGTTTTTGCCTTCACATTATTTCATTTTCTTCTTTTTGCTTCTATTTAAGTCCATGTTTTCTTTCCTAGAGGGAACTGCAAAGAAAGGATTCAGAGCTCTCTCTAGAGTGTTGGTGTTATAATGGTTAATGTGCCTTAGCAGAAAAGTATCTCAAGTTGTGTCTGAATTTGGGCTTTGCTGGGATTTATTTATTTGTGTGTGTGTGTGTGTTTCAGAGGCATTTTACTCAGCTTTCTATATTGGTTAAGTCAGGGAACCTGAGCCAGGTCAGATAATTTATGAGAATGGGGCCTATGCAGTTATCAGAAAGAACTTTATTAACTTAGCAAAGACCACTGAAATCAAAGAAGTGACCATCCCAGTCCATTTTTTATTCTGCCCAGAAGCAGTGCCTTCAGACTGCCTTCAGCTCATGCAGTATTACAAGTGTGCTGAGCTAAAGGTCTTCAGTTTGAAATCAATCAAGAGATTCTTTCTTTTAAATTATTTTTTATGACATCCTATTTTTAGTTCTCTTTATACCCCTTTTTTTTTTCCCCAGAGTGAATCTGACTCTTCTACCAAGGGACCCTCAGCAGCTTTTCAAACTTGTCTTAGTAGAGGGTTCTCTGTAGACTGAGTTCAAAACACTGAAGAAACACTTAGAAGTCATAGTTTGCAAATTCACTACTCACAGCAATGGAATGCATTAAGGGGCAGTCCCTCAGTTTTGCTCTTGACAAAGGCCACCTAGGAGACTTCCTAGGTTGCTTCCTGCAGTGGCCTTCTTGTGTTTCCTTGCCTCTCAGATCTTGTGCTTATTGTGCCTTTTACTTGAGTGATGTATTCTGCTTTCTCCTGTGCTTTTGGGTGGCCTGGTTTGGTGTTCAGCAGTAAAACATGTAATGACTTCATCATTCATGTCTCTGCTTAGCCTGTTCTTTATTGGCTTCTACTCTTAGAAATGTGTGAGTAGTGACTCACTAGATTGCCTTGCATTGCAGATAAATAATCAGATAATAATTTGAGTCACTAGTGGATTCCATGGCTGTGTTTTGTTTTGTTCCCAGCGGGGCACTGCAGTCACTGGGCAGTGACACAAACCTTGTTGTGGCTGACACATGTTCAACAGTTTGCTTCCAGAAATCACATAATACCTTGCTTTTCCTGTGGAATAAGTGTACCAGAAGCATAAGGGGGATCTAATACATAAGGAGGATCTAATCTAATTTATGTTCTATCTTCCAGTCATATCTGAATTAGTACCAGCACAGTAGAAGCTGGTAGAGAAAAGGCTGAAGGTTAACTAACAGCAGTAACTAAGCTGATTCCCTGTTTCCATGCATAACCAACTCCACCAATCCCTGTATATCAATCCATATATATCCAAGACATAGGTGGAATTGTCTGTCATGGGAGACTGCTGATGAGGGGAAGAGGGCAGTGTCAAAACACTGCAGCACAAGCATGCTGAAGTACCTCCTCCTCCTGCTAGGGAACAGCTTTCTTCTCATGGTCCATCCATGAGACTTGTTATTTTCCATAGTCTGAACTTCCCCTGCATTCCAGGTTGGCTTTTGATGGATGTTAGCCAAGATCTCCATGGTTGCTAGTCACCATCTGGTGGCTGGTGTCCATCTGGCCCTGTAGGCCAGAGTGTCAGAGTAGCAGAAACTTCCTTGTAGGTAACAGCAGAGGTTTGTTTGTTGTTGGGCTTTTTTGTTGTTTTTTTGTTTGTTTGTTTGTTTTGTACTGGAGCTCACTGACTGGAGCTCTGTCCTAACTTTCAGTCAGGCTTCCCTTGACCCAGTAAATCCAGGTCCAGCTGACTTGTTATCCATACTTGTTAACCACATGGGCTGTTACTGGCCTCAAAAGTGTTTTCTGTTTTCTTTTTTCTTCTGAATCTAGAGTCTTCTGGGAAGCCTTCTGGGAAGCCACCTTCATTAATTTCTTTTTAAAGCTCTTTTGGGCAAAGACAGAGTATTCAGAAGTAGGGGGAGTTGAAAGAAAATGTAGGAGCACTATGCCTACCAACTCTAGCTATAAAATCAGTGAGACTTGAATGTTTAGAATTTTTTCTTTTTGATTTTCTTTTTTTTGTTTTATCATTTCAGAACGGAACCAAAAATCATCTCAGTACTTGCTTTTGCAGCAGCATAGGACAGGAGGCTCATTTAAAGAGAGAAACAGAAAGGTCTTTACTGCCTTGTGGAAAGCAAAGCAAGATTTCTATGCTTTGAGAAGGTATGTAATAGAAAATTTACTTGGTTAAAAAGTCTAATAGTCATTGCTCATTTACATTAAGGTTCTGTCTCACAAGCTGTCACTTCATGCAGTTCAGCACAGAAATTTCCTCTAGCTTCCTCTTTTCAAGGGGAAAGCTGACTTGTCCTCCTTCCAAATATTCAACATTTCAAAATTATGCCCCCTTAATCCCCTTAATAAGACTATTTCCCTAAAGAAACAATTAATTTAGCTGTGCAACAGCAATTGCAGTTGGTTTAAGGCAAACCATAAAACAAGTTCTGTCTTTCCATAAGCATAATCCATAGTGGAGGTGCTGCAAAACAGAAAATACAGGAGTGTACATAATAAAGGCTGAGTAACAAATCTGAAAGTAAGAAATAAAATGTAGCTATTCTTGCTTGGGTTTTTTATTTATTTTGTGTATTTTCATGTTCACAGGTCTATTGTGCTGCCGTTTAATTCTAACAGCTCATCTGCTCACAGAGATTCTGCTGTGATGTATCCAGTGGCTGTTCCTGCACCAGGAGGCGAAGGAAGTAATGGACAACATGGGAAACTTATTTTTTTCCTTTTTGTTTTGGGAGCTGTGTTGCTCTGTGCTGGATTC
Source organism: Aegithalos caudatus (assembly GCA_013389925.1). Lineage (NCBI taxonomy): Eukaryota > Metazoa > Chordata > Aves > Passeriformes > Aegithalidae > Aegithalos > Aegithalos caudatus. The sequence continues at coordinate 132,843 of WEIU01020651.1, read as the reverse complement.
CTTCTTTCAGTCTTTATTCTCCAGTCATGTCCATCTGGAAGCTTCAGTGACTGTAACGAGGTCCTTAAGGCTGCTGGGCCAGTGCTGGCTGTAACTGGACTGGTTTGTGTTCTACTGGCACGGTCCAGGGCCAGGATGTACATAAGACAAAGACAACTGCAAAATGAGCAGGTGTACAGCCTTGTTTTCTGTCGTGGGAACTGTCAGTTTGCCCAGTTTCTCATATTTGGATTCCTGTTTTTAACTAGTGGAATGTTAATTAGCATCCTGGGCATTTGGGTTCCTGGTTGCAGCCCTGGCTGGCACACGATGCAGCTCAACCACACTGGCACTTCTGACGTGGACCTCCAGGGCTGTGGATTCCTGTCACTTCAGATCATGGGACCTTTGATTGTGCTCACTGGGTTGTGTTTCTTCGTGATAGCTCATGTTAAAAAGAAGCAAAACTTAAATCTCAACCAAGAATCCTGTGAAAGTGAAGAGCATCCTCCGAGCCCTGAGTCTTTTCAGGTTACAGTAGGTGAGTAAAACAAGTTGGAACTTTACACTGGGAATTAGTGGGTTTTTTTTACACTAATAATTTACATGTGGATATTACTTATTTGAGCTCTAAGCATGTCAGTTCTACCATGTCAAGACAGCCAAAATATAATAATGTCACTTTGTCTTGTATGCTTTCTCTATGGTCAGTTCAGTTACCTTTCTCAAAAAGGCAGACTCCCTCTTTAGCATAAAAAAGAAAGGTCTGACTGTGTAAAGCAGCATAACCTGACACAAATGAGTCTGATCCCAATTCTGTTCTCAGATGGTGTAATGAACACTGCAGATCACAGACTCCTATGTCTATATTTAAGATTTATTTTAGCCTTGAGCTCTGACCTGTTAAACAGAAGATTCTGATTTGTACAGTGTACTGTATTTTTTAAATTGTGGCCACATCCTCAATCAGTCAGAGATATTAAAAGTTTTAAACTCTTCAGTTACAGAGTGGAAATTTGTAGATTTTTTTGCTGTACCATATACTGGAGCAGTGAACTGTGTATCAATAGTCATGGTTAGTGTGCCTTGAACTACAAGTAACTTAGGAAAACTGTCATGGCACACAAAATCAGTGCTCAGAGCCATTTATGACTCCCATTATAGCACTGCAGTACTTATGGAGAAACTTAGAATGACTTATTTTGTGTTTGGAAGGGAAACTAAATACGTTACTATCCTTAAAACATTCTGACAGTAATTGTGTGCTCTCACTTCCACTTCTTGTAGACAGCCAACCATATTTGTATCTCTTAGTTAAACACTCCCCCTTGTCAGCTGTATTGTCTAAATTAAATCCTTCATTTATAAAATATGCAACATCTTTATTTTGGGATTGTTTAGGTTCTGAATGTACCTCCAACCAACTCCAATAGCCCAGAATGTATCAATTCTGTATGTGGGATCATTGATCGTAAAAGCTAGGCAAGTAAAAATTATGGGATGCTAGTAGTATAACCAGAGGTGCTCAGTCCTTCAGAGGTAGTAATTGGTGTTCTTTCCCCTAGGTGATGCTGTGATGTTATTCCCACCCCCACCACCTCCTTATTTCGCTGACCCAATGTCACCAACTGTCACACATTGTCTTATGTCAAGTGTTTTGCCTACAAGTGAAAACCCTCCACCCTACCACTCTATCTTCAGTGATGGGTAAGACTGTGTTCATCTCTGAATTTAGAAATCTGAGCTGTTTCTTTAAGTGTCCAAGACCCTGCTCTTACATAATCACTGTGAATTAATTACTAGGCATGACAAAGTTTTCTAGTGTATAACTCAACTTACTTCAAATACTTTACTTGAATTGGCATTAAAATATGGTAGTAGACTGGGGGAATTACAAACTGCAGAGTGTCCTTTATGAGGATTAAGTTATTATGTTGACTGGAAAGAACTTCTGAAGTTCTCAAATCAATGGCCTCTTTTCATTTCACAGATTGTCCAAGAGAAGCTACTGTGCCACTGGCAGCAGTGTGGTAGTGACATGATATCCATATTGCCACATTTTAGGAGCCTCTGTAGAAACAGAGCAGCAAGTGTTTTATGAAACCTGCCCAAAGACCCTAGGAATGTTCCTTTATCTGCCAGTGTGTTCAGTTCTCCCATGTCCCTTATCTCTGCCTTGAGGAAGTGAGACTTGCTGTGCTGGTTTGCCTTGTTCCTGATGTGGTGATGTGTGGAGATTAAAGGATTCCTTGATATCACAGAAGGCTCCAGCATGCTGATAAGGGAGGCTGCAAAGCCAGTTTCATTTCAAGATGTTGTACCTTGCCCTTGTAGCCATTCCTTACATACAAGGATAATAACAGAATTGCCCAATTCTGACACCACCAAGCTCAGGGAGCAGGAGCTGCCAGCTTACCAAAGACTTCCTGTGCTGCAAGAACTTGCAGGGGTTTTTATCCCCTGTGGGTTACCACCAGTAGGCTGCAAACTTGAAAGAGGTCATTGCAAGGGCCACATACTAGAAGTCAGAGCTAGATCTGGCCAGAAGAGCTGGGTGACACATGTCTAGAGTCCCTAACTTACTTTAAGGCCCTTAATGCTTCAGAAATTATTTGATTTAATATCTTTAGAATGGTCCTACGTTAGCTTGGGTTTGAGCTATGAGTCAGTAAATTGGGTGGGGCTGTCATATAATGACTTTAATTCACAAGACTGTGCATGCAACATTGTGTCACTGAAAGAAATAAACTCCCCAACCAATTTGTTAGGTTACAAAGCCAACCTTAATTCCTTAGCAGTGCTGGAGGCATGGGGAATTCTCCACAAAGCATGCATGCTCAGTAACATAACAGACCTGGTTATAATCCTGAAACTAATACATATTCATCACATTTCCTCCATATATGCTAATTATTTCCATGGGCTTGTTTGGATATGGTTCCAGATCTTCTGAGGAATCTTTTCTCCTTGAGAGAAATCAGTCATCAGGTCACAATGTACATTCTTTGCTCTGACACACGATCCTTGTTCTCAAAACTAAGATATTGGCCACTATGTATTAATCTCTGATATAAGGAAGCATTGACTGGAACAAGACTTATTAGTCACACATGTAGGGAATTAACACAAGACCATAGTAGGCTCTGGTATTTGTACTAAGCACTCTATGTGACAAAACTAAGCATGAATATAGAGATAATACACTTATCACACTAAAGTGAAAAGAATTTTCCAACATCTTCCCCTGCTGCTGTGTAGACCTCTTAGAGAAATATAACCTGTTTGGTAACAGTTGGAAGCACCATCACTGCTGTTGGTCCTGAGTGTCTGGAAAGTTGTCTGGCAGGAAAGGCTCTGGGAATGGTGCTCAGCAACACCTGAACATGAGCCATCAGTGTGCCCAGGTGGCCAAGGCAAGCAGTTGCATTCATGCTTACATCAACAACAGTCCAGCCAGTGGGCCCATTACAGATTAGAAGGACAAGATGCTTGCAGGGGTCCTCTGCTTCTGAGTCTGGAGAGTGCTGGCCACACTGGGACACCCTTGCAGTCTTACATGGTTGAGCCAAGGGCTTCTAAGGTAACAGAAGCCAGGAGGGAGACACTGGAGAATCATCTCAAAGGCACTAAGGGATGTTCCTCTAGGGAGGCAGCAGAGCCAGCATCTCAACTAAGGTGCCTTTACACCAGTGCACACAGCACAGGCAGCAAACTGGAGCAATTGGAAGCCACTGTCTTGCTGGAAGGCTAGGACCTTGTTGCCATTCCTGAAACTTTGTGGGATGAGTCCTGTTTCTGGAGTGTAACTTTTCATAGCTACAGGCTGTTCAGAAGAGACAAGGAAAGAAGTAGAGGCAGAAGGATTGCCCTTTACAGCAAGAGGTGGATTGAATGTGAAGAGCTGTCCCTGGAGAATCCCTGAGAGCAGGAGGAAAGCTGTGGGTAGGAGTCAGAGACAGAGGCAGCAAAGGGAGCCCTGTGTCTGCTGCAGCTGCCTGACCAAGGGGAGCCCACTGACCAAACCTTCCTGCCCCAGCCACGGGGGGCTGCAGGGTCTTGTCCTGTGGGGGGAACTCAGCCACCCCAGCAGATGTTGGGAGAGGAGATTGGAGGGCTCTAGGCAACCCAGGAGACTCCTGGAATGTGTGCAAGGTAACTTCCTGAGCCAGGTGATAGCCAGCCCTGCCAGAGGGAATGTCTTAGAGGATCTGATGGTCCCCAGGGATCATGCACTGGGGGAGTGTGCAGTCCTGAGGAACAGGGCTTGGGTAAGGAGTAAAAGTCTGGCTCTTGAACTTTAGGAAAGCAGACTTACAGTCCTTTGGGAGCCCAGTCAGTGGGATCCCCTGACTGACTGCCCTCAGGGACAAGGGAGTAGAAGAGAGCTGGCAGATCTTTAAGGAGCTTTTCCATAGGGTGCAAGAGCTGGCAATCCCCAGGAGCAGGAAATCAGATAAGGAGGGCAAGAGACTGGCATGGCTGATCAGGAACTTGCTGGTCAAAATGAAAGGAAAGAAGCAAATGCACAGGCAATGGAAGTCAGGACAGGTAGCCTAGGAAGAGTTTAGAGATGAAGAAGCACAGTTGTGTAGGGAGGTGGTGAGAAAGGCCAAGGCAAAACTGGAACTGAACATGGCAATGGACACAAAGAATAAGGGAAGGGCTTCTACAGGTACAACACATTACAATAAAGTAATGGAAGGTCAAAGAAGGGATACTCCCTGATAAACAATGCTGGAAAAGTGGTAACAGTAGCCACCAACACAGGAAATGTGTATACCCTGCCATATTTGGGATCTTCAGCCTTGGCACTGTTATGAACAATGAAACCATTGTTTCTCTTCCATGGAAGTGCTTGGGAAGCAATTTGCACTAGTCAGGATGCCCTGGCAGTCACATCCAGAGGGTAGTAATCAGTGGCTCAGAGTCCCTACGGACTTCAGTGACAAGAGATGTCATCCAGGGATCTATATGCAGACCAGTGTTATTAAATATCTTCATTAATGACATATACAATTAATTGGATTTGCAGATTACACCAATCTGAGTAGTGTCAGGCTTGAAGTATGGGATGCTATCCAGAGGGATCTGGACAAGATGGAGAAGTGGGTCTGTAGTANAGGAAAGAAGCAAATGCACAGGCAATGGAAGTCAGGACAGGTAGCCTAGGAAGAGTTTAGAGATGAAGAAGCACAGTTGTGTAGGGAGGTGGTGAGAAAGGCCAAGGCAAAACTGGAACTGAACATGGCAATGGACACAAAGAATAAGGGAAGAGATTCTANGAAGGGCTTCTACAGGTACAACACATTACAATAAAGTAATGGAAGGTCAAAGAAGGGATACTCCCTGATAAACAATGCTGGAAAAGTGGTAACAGTAGCCACCAACACAGGAAATGTGTATACCCTGCCATATTTGGGATCTTCAGCCTTGGCACTGTTATGAACAATGAAACCATTGTTTCTCTTCCATGGAAGTGCTTGGGAAGCAATTTGCACTAGTCAGGATGCCCTGGCAGTCACATCCAGAGGGTAGTAATCAGTGGCTCAGAGTCCCTACGGACTTCAGTGACAAGAGATGTCATCCAGGGATCTATATGCAGACCAGTGTTATTAAATATCTTCATTAATGACATATACAATTAATTGGATTTGCAGATTACACCAATCTGAGTAGTGTCAGGCTTGAAGTATGGGATGCTATCCAGAGGGATCTGGACAAGATGGAGAAGTGGGTCTGTAGTAATCTCATGTGTTTTAACAAGGCCAGGTGCAAGGTGCTAAACCTGGGTCAGGGCAACCCTGGCACCAACACAGGCTGGGATGGACAGGGCAGAGCAGCCCTGCCCAGAAGGGCCTGGGAATGCTGGGGGTGAGAGGCTGGACATGCCCCAGCCATGGGCACTGCCAGCCCAGAGAGCCAAAGGTGTCCTGGGCTGCATCCAGAGCAGTGTGGGCAGCAGGGCCAGGGAGGGGATTCTGCCCCTCTGCTCTGCTCTGCTGAGCCCCCAGAGCTGGACTCCCAGCACAGGAAGGACAGGGAGATTTTGCAGTGAGTCTGGAAGAAGCCACCAAGATGACAGAGATCTGGAGTACCTTTCCTGTAAGGAAATGCTAGGAAAATTGGGTTTGATCAGCCTGTAAAAGAGAATGCTTCAGGGTGAACAAATTCCAGCCTTCCAATACATGAAGGGAGCCTACAAGAAGGATGCAGAGGTACTTCTTACAAGAACATGTAGTGACAGGACACGGGCAATTGGTTTCAAACTGAAAGAAATTTTAGAGTAGATATTAGGGAGAATTTTGTTACTGTAAGAGTGGTGAGACACTGGAACAGGTTGCCCAGAACCTCATCCAATCTGGCATTAAATTGTTCTAGATATGGGACATCCACAACTTCTCTGGTCTAGTGAAAGACATCCCTTGTTGGGATGGAAGTTGGAAACAGATGAACTTTAACATCCCTTCCAGCCCAGGCTGTTCTGTGAGTCTGTGGTTCAGGTTTGGGTCCTCCTCAATGAGAAAGATGCTGAGATTCTGGAATGTGACAATAGAAGATCAACACAGCTGGTGAAGGATCTGAAGCACAAGTCATGTGAGGAGTCACAGAGATCTGGAGTTTTTCTGTCTCAAGAAAAGGACGCTTGACCTTACTGTTCTGTTTAATTGCTGGAAAGGAGGTTGTGGCAAAATAGGGGTTGGCCTCTTTTACTAAAGAACAAATAACTGGACAAGAGGAAATGGCTGTCAGCTGTGCCAGAAAAGGTTTATCTTATTTATTTGGAAGGAGTTTTTTGTTGGGTTTTTGGGGTTTGTTTGTTTGTGTGGTTTTTGTTGTGTTTGTTTGTTTGTTTGTTTGTTTGTGGGGAGGTTTGGAAAGCATTGGAACAGTCTGCTCAGGAAAGTGGTGGAGTCACCATCCCTGAAACTGTTGGAATATCATGTGGATATGATTTAACACACTGTGTGGATTTCTCTGTCTTGTGAACATATGTACACAGGGAGGCAGTTTGTTGGGATAGTATCTAGTGGAGTGGATAAAACACCTCAGGCTTGGATACAGAATCCAGAATGCCTCACCCTGTGGTGATTTCTGATGGGGATGCTTCCATGCTTCCTAGTGTCCTCCTCACAGAGACCTGCTGAGCTGACACCACCTCTGGGTGCTTCACTCAATCCTGCTCTCTCATGGCTCAGCACTTGCTGGCAGCCAGGGCATCTTAACTGGTGCAAATTGCTTCCCAAGCACTTCCATGGAAGGGAAGCAGTGGTCTCGTTGCTCCTAACAGTGCCATGGTTGAAGATCCCAGATATGGCAGGGGACACACATTTGGAAGTAGGTGGCTACTGGACAAAGGTGATTTGCCTCTTTGAGCCATTGCTCAGTGTTCTGTCAGCAGGCACTGTGCTGCAGCCTGTGCTGGATGAGAGAGCTATTAATAAGTCATGGTCTCATCCCAGAATTTCTTGCCTTTTTCCTGAAATCTGTTACACAGCACCTCAGCATTTGCCTTGTAGTATTTCCCTCTCCTTTGAAAACCTCACAGACCAGTAACAACATTGAAGATGAGGTGACTGTGCTCAGTGCTGATCTGGATACACATGTATGTACAAAAGCAGGAGTCATCTCTGGGAGTGAATTGTGGGGAGCAAGGAGTTCTTCCCTTTCCTTGGGAAGCAGCTGAAGCAATATGCTGAGGGCCAGCTCCAGATGAGCAAAGAACCAGAAGAATGTGGGTTCAACCAATTTTGATCCAGCTATGATGGTTAGAGGAGGACAGGGAACACTTGGCTGCTCTCCTGGAGTGTCACTGGGAACTTTGCAGTCTGGTCATGTCCAGTCACTTCTGTTTCTCCAGCTCTGAGTGGGAATACGACTCCTTATGTCTGTCATGGATTGCTGGAATGCCTAATAAAAGTTTGGTTGCCTTCCATGTGAGATCTCAAAAGGCTAGGGACTGTGATTTTTTTGAGGCAGTTCTACGTCTAGTCAAGTAACTGTCTTTCATAAAGGAAGGGGATTGTGTATGTATACACTAGAAAAGGAAGATACATTAGGAGCTAAGGATCAGAAGAAGATTTAGTAAGATTGTGAAACAGCACAGCCAGAAGCAGCTAATACCCATAAGCCAGGCTGTGACTGGTGATCTGAAAGGTTAGAAGGGAGCTTGTTTTGCTCTTCCCCTCTGAAATTATAGAGTTTTCATGAGTCATAATGTAGCCCACAGAATTAAATCCTAATGCTTATGCAAGTTCTTTGCTTCAGGGATTTTTAGAAGTATGTGCATACATGTATGTTTATGTAAATCAAATCAAATTTCACTCACTGTAGATAAATGAATTATGCTAATACATAGTTTTGTGTTTTATAGAGCACAGCTTGCTGATGGTGAAAGAACAGTTGCTGTTAGAGACTATGAATCCATATATACAATTTCTGGAAGCAGCTCACCTTCAGATATTTTACCAATGCTATACCTTTCTTCTGAATCACCACCAAAATATGAAGAAAAAGCATCAGTAACAAATAATGAATATTCACCATCTTCTTCCTCATCTTTTTCATCAATTTCCTTAGCTACATCTGACACCAGCTCGTAAAGGACTGACAGTTCACTTAATTTTTAATCAAAATGTACACAGAGATTTACATTTTTTGAATTTATTTACATTTTGTAATAAAAGCAATAATGTTGGCTGTGTCTAATTTTTCATCAGGAAGAGAGAAGGTTGGGCCTCTAAAGTAAAGTAGTATGAAGGGAGTTCACTGCAAGAACATTAAACACCCATCTTGTTCTGTTACAGCTTCAGTTTCTATTTATAGCTGTTCTTTTTATAATGAAGCCACTAAGTAGAAACCAACTTTTTTGATTATTTTAATTAACTCTGTTTGGAGCTTCAAAGAAAGAAATAATTAGGAACTGTTTTTATTTCTATTTTCGCATGACTTTTGTGGAAAATACTTGTTTGCAAAGTTATGGCCTTTACAATTTCTGGGGGAGCATTCATTTAGGGATGTTAGGGTTGGTACCAAAGATGCTATGATGAGCTTCAGTGGTTACCTTTTGGTCTGCCTGGTAACAGCCACTCCATATTTAGACTATCTCTGGTCCTTATGTAAGTATAATCCCTATGAAAATCAGTTTTAGCTGCAGCTAAGAGCCCAAAGGCAGCCCTGAGGATAGTTAATAGGCTAACAGTTTAACTGTGGTAATGACTGGTTTCAGGGGGATTATTCTGCTGTTTGACATCATCATTCTTGGATTATACATGGAGTGCTTATTGTGTGAGAGTGAGCACCACAAAGCAATGGTATCTTTGAGGTGCAGGCATTACTTATCAGCAGATGAAGCAGAGGCAGCTTTGTGGAAACCCATGCAGCATATGTTTTTAACAGAAACAGCACTTGACAGACCCTTCAGAAATACAACCCTCCCAGCTCTTCCACCCTGCTGCAACCCCAGGGTAGTGGTAGTTGCCTGCCTTCAGGATGGAGGTTCTAATTCTGTGTTTGTTTGCATCTGTTCCCAAACTGAAGGATTAGCTTGTAGTAGGTAAAGATAATTAGGAGGAACTGAGTTGCTGCTGATCTTTGACATTTTACAACTTGCTCTGAATGCTGTTTGAGAAAAACGGACTGGATTCTGTGCCAGGAAAAGTGGCAGGGCTACACTTTGGACTTGGTTCAGCCTGGTGAATTTGCCAGCATTAAAACTTTCTGCAAGAGTGATCTCTGAATTGTTCAGCTGAGTCTCTGAACACCTGTGTGCTTTGGGACATCAGTTACACCTCCACTTCTCATCTACCCTGCTGAATTTCAGAGAATTTGGCTGTAACAGAGTGCCAAACTATGAATTAAGAACTTAAATTCCCTCCTGTGCCTATGGAAAGGTGATTGCCTTGTGTCATCTTTCTATGCACCTGCCTCTCACCTGCTGACTGCTTTAGAGAGATGTTCAGGAGCTCCTGCATTTGCCATTTATTTCCAGTTCTGTGTCATTCCCTCAGTTATGCTAGGACAGCTCTTTGTGCAGCCACACAAAAACAAACCAGTGAGGGAGGTATATTTAGCCAGCCATAGAGCTGAGGGGCTTATGCAGACAGAGTAATGAGCAAATGCAGCACAGAGGGGGATTTAGTAGGTAGGAGCTGATTAAACTGGCATGACTCAGCCATGGGAAATGTCTGTATGAAGAAAGGGGAATCCTCAAAAGCCAGTAGGCATTTTGCCCTCATTTCTCTCAAAGGTTTTTTACCTAGTGAGTTTTTCAAGGATGTTTCTCCTTATATGCAACCTGCAATACAAGCTGTAGTTTGCCATCTTTGTGATTATTTTTTTAAGCTTTTGCTTCTACTGTTTAAACAGTGGGGCCCACTGCCATGCATGATTCATGCATACAAAGCTTTGCACATATCTAAGGAGCCTGTTTATCTCTCAATTTATCCTTCTATTATATAACAAGAACAGAAGCTGGGGTATTTTACTGGAAAGATCCCATGCAACAAAGCCCATGTTAGCTTTGTGCTGTTGTTCAGAACATTCATTTTCTGAAAAGGCTAATATCAAAACATGTTTCAATAACATGGAAATCATCTTAAAAAACAAAAAAGCAGTTGCATCTGATGTTGAACTGAAAAAGTATTAACCTTTTCTGCTGCCTTCAGTTTGCTGAGTCAGTTGTTCCCAAGATGTACCCAAGAGACCAGAAAAATCAAGCAGAATATGTTGACTCATGAATTCTCTGTAACAGATATAATCTTGTTTTCCTTCAAAATTACTGTATTTTGATCATCTACTGCAGAGTCTTCAGTGTGGATCACTTTATTTCTAAAAAATCAGTCTTCTCAGAAACCATGGTTCAGAAAGCTGCTGACCTAACCTCAAACTCAGCATTTGAGTTTCCTGGGAAGGCTAGGGGTTACCACTGAAAACAAGGATTGAAAGTGGAATTTTTCTGTACAATATTGAGAGGATTCTTAGGAAATAGATCAGTTTATGGCTTTATTAGAATCTTCTCTTTTTGACTTAGAAAATCATTACTTGAAAGCTCAGTGGATGTGCCGGGTGCAGCTCCATAAACTGCTCAGCACTGAAGTAGTTAACACANGTGCGTTGTTGAAATCTGTTGCAGCAAGGTCAGAAAATGTGAGTAAGAGGCTAGCAGGTCTGCCCTGACCACTGAGGGCTACCACTGGGTGAATGGCATTAGAGGGAGGAATTTTTGATGTGGGGTGTAGGAGTGAAATGTCTGTATTAGAAAGGAAGCAACACCTTGTAAAGCTATAAAAGTAGCTTAAAATAATACAGAATAGCATTTTTATTGAGGAAGTGAGATACTTTACTGTCCCAGTAATGGTGCTATAACCCTCTTTCTGCCCTAAGGTTAGCTTAAGTGTTTGACATACAAATGCTAGGGAGCAAATCAAGTTGGTTACTGATTCACACTTACTTAAACAGGCAAGGTGGGAGGTAAGGGTGGCTTGCCCTCTCTAAGTGAAGTTATGGTCTCCCTTGCTGCCTGTGCTGACATTGCTCTGCTTCTAACTGCAACTCTGTAATCCTCTGCATATGAGAGGAATTCACAAAAATATAAATTAATGCCTTTTTTCTAGGAAAAGTCTTTCTTCCTCCATCAACAACAGCTAAAAAAATGAGCAGTTAACTCAGCTGAAAAACTGAGATTGCACAGGTCTTTGCAATGTTTTTGTGCTAGCAGCACTTGCACCCACCCCATCTTTGTCCTTTGTGGTTTGTGTTGCTGTATCCTTTTATCTCTTTCCCATCCTATTTCTTCAGAGTCATCACTTGTATTGCCAATACCTCCACATTTCTGCAGTGAACATGCCAGACTTCTTCATCTGGAGTATTAGTGCTCCTCCCATGCTATCATACATGCATCACAACAATTAGGCATGGAAAAGTCTTCATTTTGGTGTGCCTGCTCACAAGAAAACATTCTCCAGAGCATATAAAGCCACCTTGCTGGTAAATGCAGTTGTAGGCAGCTGGCTGAACCTGCTCCTCACAATGTATTTATGCTTTGAGGCTGGAAGTGCAGTTATTTAGGGGTGAAAGGCCCACTCACAGTGGTTCTGCTCTTACATGTGTAATTCATGTTTTCCACTAAAGATGCCATGTGCAGTTCCCTCTCTCTAAGGAAGGGTCCCACTAACTCAAATCACTCATCTCACTACATTATGGAGTGATAATTTGTACTTACTCATTTTAAAGTTAATAATGTGTGCTGTGCAGCTTCTTTTGCATGTTCTTTGACTAAGTCCCTGCTTATATAACTGGCATGTAAGAAAATAAAACCTTCCTAAACAGGCTGATAAGGTGAACAACTATGTAAAAATAGGCAACATAAGGAGAAGAAAAAAGGGTTAATTGATGGCCTGCCAGTGTTTGCAGGATGACTCTTCAAACAGGTTAGAGAACTGAGGGGGTGGTACAGAGCATCTGCTTCCAGCAGCAGGCACTGCAGGGGAAGTCTGCACTGGTAATAGCAAATTAGGTGGAGAAACAGAAGGCAAAGTGGTGCTTTTGTTCAAGGGTAAGGTCTGAAGCAGGTGGGAACAAAATCATATTGAGATATGAAAACAGCACTGGTTCTGAAAAACCTCACTCTGACCAATTTTCCTTGGTTTAACAAAACTCTTTTGCCTAGGAGTCATACCAGGTAAAAGGGATGTATTTAGTAAATCAACATTTTTAAGTGAGTCTCCAAAATACACACTAACTGGCAAAGAAAAGCACTGGTCTTAAAAAAATCAGTGTGGTCCAGTAATCTCTTAAGACCTTGGCAGCTGCCTGAGTGCAGCATTACCACTCTCTGGTCAAGCAATTGGAGAAATATGGGAAGGAATAAAGGAAACTGTCTTACAGAGAGGGGACAGTTTACAGGGAAAAGACTAATTTTAATGTAGGTCCTAGCACACCAAATGGAGAGTGTTTTCCATCCTGTTTCAAAAGTTCAAGTGGCATGTACTTTGGAAAGAAAAAAGAAGCCTGTGCTGTCCAGCTCTGCTGTGCACTTGCTCAACAATCATGAAGTCATGTCCTAGACCAGAGGCAAAGAGACAGCTGTGGGATGACACAACACCCAACTTGGAAAATTCTGATTCCAGACAGGATCTGAGGACCATTCTGTGGGATTGAGGAAGTACTCCAGCATGATCCTGTTGAAATAGCAGTTGCAGAATATTTGAATGAATGAAAGGAGAAAGGTGACATTACATCTGTATAAACTATTAGCTAGACAGCTATTATAATGTAGTGCTGCTTTTAAAAGGATGTTGGAAAGCCTGAAAGGTTCAGCAGTGGCAAAGATGACTCATTGTGTGGAAAAAACTGACTTGTAAAGAGCAGTAACAGTTCATTCCATTAAGTTCAATGAATGTAAGGTTAAAGGTGACTTAGACTTTGGCTATAATTACTAATGAAAGGACAGTTTATCTAGTATTTCAGCACTTTCTAGTTTAGTTGTCATCATACAAAACCACTGCATTGCAAGACTGATCTCTTTGCTCAAGAAGTGCAGAGAATCCTGACCAGACTTAAGTGTTGTGGGATAGGCTTGAGTGTATTTGTCAGGAAATTTGTTGACACCCTGGGTAACAGGGGTGACTTAAAAATGCAGAGTTTGGAAGCTTCACAGCTTTTTTTTTAAGGAATCCAGCACTAATATTCCTCAAGGTCTATGTGCTAAAAATGAGAAAGACATCTGCAATTGCATTCAGCATCAGTTCTGAAGGTGCCAAATTTGGTGGATGGCCCTTTCCAGGAGAGAGCTGTTGTCACACAGTGTGATGTGAATGCACAGTAGACTAAAGGCACTTTTACTGACTTTGAAAAAGCAGTCTGAAAGGTAAATTTTCTAGTTCTAGAGCTATTTTTAATCTTATAAATCTCAGGATAAGCTTGCTTCCCCAGAGCTGCTGGTAGCAGGAAATAGCATTATGTGTTCTACTGCCTAAGCAGTAATCAATGTCCTGTGTATAGTACTCTGCCATGCTTGTCAAAACTGAGTAGATGGAAATTTTTTCCTCCTTAAGGAATTATACAAAGACATTCTACCAGAACCATCCAACAGCAATTATTTTAGGAATTGAAACTGTTAGGAAACAGGAAATTTCAGAAGTCAATGATCTGTCTTTAATATATGAGACGTGAGTTCAGCAGAACAATTCATTGTGACATGAAGAATATCCTAGGTACCTGTGAACACAGGATAAGATTCCTCACTGTCAAATTCAGCATTACAAGGGTTGTTTTCTCATTCCTGCAGTGATGTGCTATTCAGGGTATTTTGGGCATTATTCTGTATAAACCTTACAGCACAGAACAAAAAACGTCCAGAATTAATTAATTATTATTAAAATAAAATGTTGGGTAATTATGCTACCTTCAACCAGCTGGAGAGTTTTGGCTGTCTGGAAATAACATTTCTCCCACAGCCAACAGCTCTCCCAGGCTTTTCAGTACCCACCTTCCTGTTGCCACTTTAGTGTCCTGCTCACCTAGTGGTTGCCCCAGAAAAAATATCAGAAAGCCTACTTTGATCTTTTTTTTTTTAACCATGAACTGCAAAATGAGCTGCAACAGAGGTCCAGGCATAACTATAAATGTCACGCTTCAGAGTGTGGAAAAGCATTCCTACCAATGCCCATGTGGAATTTTCCTGCGGAAAATGTAGCAGGAAGCGGAGAGCAAGGATCTCCTCACTGCTGTTGACTAAACATATGCTGTCCATATGTTGGATGCATCAGCTAGCTGGGGCCAAGGAAAAGCCGCAATAGCTCCAGCTTGCTTTTTGTGCTATCCAGAATGAGCACAGTATCGTGGGTGCCAAATTAGAGAAGAAGAAACACAAAGAGACAGGCAGTCATGCAGGGATAAATCCATTTTCAGAAGTGATGGTGGTAGTTCCAGAAATTTTGAGTGATGGCTTCAGGCTTCACTTCCCAGACCTTTGTTCTTCCAAGCAAAGTTTATTCTTTCAAATCATGGACTCTGTTAACCATACACACACAAAGTTCTTGAATAACTAACCTGAACCTTCGACTTTAAATGCTCTGCCAAGTCCTTTACAAGCCCCCTTTCTCTTGAAGGAGAAGATACATTACTCTCAGTAATGGAGCAAAACAACAACAATGTAGAAGATTTCGCCTTGAATGTCTTTTCTGTCACTCCTTGTCAGCCAAACAGATCTGATGCCCTGGTGTCAGATGGGGATAAAGCTGGCACCACTCTGCTCTTTTCAGGTGTGTTTTTGGGACTGGTGGGGATCACTTTCACCGTGATGGGATGGATAAAATATGATGGCATTACCCACCTGGAGTGGACTCAGTTGCTGGGGCCCATTCTGCTGTCTGTCGGGGTGACTTTTATTCTGATCGCTGTCTGTAAATTCAACATGCTGACCTGCAAGCCCTGTAAGGAGAGGGAGGAAAACACTCCAGAACTTGACCAGGCTGCCAGCGGGCAGTCCTTTGTCTTCACGGGCATTAACCAGCCCATAACTTTCCACGGAGCCACGGTGGTGCAGTACATCCCTCCTCCCTACCCATCCCGGGAAGGCGCCGGCTGCATTCGCCCCGTGCTCAGCTGCTGCAGCGCTGCTGCCCCCAGCACCTCGCCCGTCCTCACCATGGCTTCCCCTCGCTTCTGCCCTGCCTACGCCCTGGAGAACCTGGCTTTCACTGGAGATGAGAGCTACGCTGCTTATCCTGCAGAGAATTCCAGGAATCAGAGGTACGTCTTCTGGAATGCCTTAGTGTGTTTGGATGCAGGCTTCTGAGTGTTTTAAGTGCTATGTGTGGTCTCATAGGAAACCACAGCTAGTCCAGGCTATTATCCTCCTCAGATTTTTATTGTTTTGTCTTTGTTAGGAATTCTTCTTGAGCAAGGAAACATACTTTTCTTGGAAAGTGTATACAATTTCAATTCACTTATAAATGCCTTTCAGCTTGCAGTCAACTAAATCTCTTGTTATTTTGTAAGATAGATGTGCTCCTGTTTGTGGAGGTTTTCTTATGTTTATCTTACCACCTTTAGATTATTATGTGTATGATGCCAAGATGATTTTTTGCCTTTTGTTTTACGTATATTTTGTATACCTTTTATGTATTCTCAGCACTCCTAGCATGCATACTTGTAATTCCTTAAGTCTGATAACTTAGCATAGCCCTAGTATTCTGTTGGGCCAGGAGACCAAGCATCCTAAAGGCCTTGTAGTAGGAGGTCAGAAAACCCTACATTATCTTGGGAAACCAAGGTCCTCTCTAGAACATATCCTGTAAACTGGAGATTGGGCCCATCCAGGGGGGAATTCCTCAAATGGGGGAATATCACACCATTCATCCAGGCCTCCCACTGGGGCATCCTTGTCAGATAATTTGTAAGGTCTATAAATTGTATATGTGGCCTATGGTGTGTGTGCACTGCAGCACATCCACCTTGGCCAACCCTGCCCCATGGGGATCCTTATTAAACACAGAGGTAAAATCCCTGATCCTGTGTCTTGTGGGAATGGAGAGGGCCCCAGCGGCCCTGCCTTGGAGAGAGGCCTGCTGAGGAGATAAGAAAGGGATTGCACAACCTCCTGCCAGACCCCCAAGATAAGAAAGTAACTTCTCAGCTACAGCGACCAAGAAAGGTCCTGTAAGCCCCCAGAAGTTTGAATGTAATTTGCTGTAACCCATTGGCTCGTGCTCCTCCACTCCCACCTTGGTTTGCCCATAAAAACCCCTAGATCGCCCCGCTTGTTAGGGACACCCGTCACTGGCTCCCCTTCGCTGGTGCTCTACAATAAAGTTGAATCCTGCGGAATCGCCATACGGACCCTCCTCTCTTCTTCCCGGGCGAGCAATAGAGGCTGCCTCGCAGGACAGGGCAGGCAGAGCTGAAATCACATAAGAGCTGAGAAATCACTAAGAGCTGCCCTGTCTCTGCTGAGAGAAGCCTCCGGCCCGCTGAGGGGGTGCTCTGGCCCCTAGAAGGCTGTCTCTAGCGGGATACCCTTTTGGAGTGGCTTCTGCCCCCTGGGTCCGAACGGCGGACCCCAGACCAGCGGCCGGAATAGTGTCTGGCTCTCAACTTCTTGAGAGCAGGAAGAGGCATCCTATAGAACTAGAGGCTTCCACTCAAAAATGATCACAACACACAAGTCAGCACACAAACAGCATTTCTGTAACAGTGCAAGAATCAGTCTGGTACCAGATGCTCTCCCTCCTGAATATGCCTGGTCACAACATGCTGCTCTCCCACTGTAACAACATTCCAGCTCTTCCTCTTTTCCTGTTTCTGAGGCATAAACAATATTGCTCATGTGGCACAGCAGTATGGAGCTGCTCAGATTGTACACAAAATAATTTTATGTCGTTCTTTCCTCTAAGGAAAAATACTCTAATTATAGGAATTACTCATAGTTATATCCTTTCTACAACAGATCACTGTTAGCTCATTTATCTAAGTCTTTTTGAAAAACTGCTGACTGACCCATTGTCCTCAGCAATATGGGTGACAGGCATAGGCAGGGTGAAGAAAAAGGTCAGCTCCTGGCACTTCTAAACTTCATGAAAAAACACAGCAAGCAGCTGAATCTCAGTAAAACTTCATCTCACAGCATTTTCTCAAGAAGCCAGGGAGTACTTTTCCCAGGCTGGGAGGATGAAACACTGAAATTACTTGTGTTTGGCAAATCCTTTTTGCATCTGCTCCCCTTCCTCTTTTCAGGTCAGAAGACAGTTCTGATGAACCAGAAGAACTCCTGGAAGACTATGCCCATAATAACTTGTCACCTCCACGTTATGAGGAAATATACCCTTTGTCTTCATAAAATCATCGTGGACAAGAGACAACAATCCTAAGAGATGCCAGCAAGAATCCCAAAAAATCTTTTCTTTAAACACCTGTGTGATAAGATAGTGTGAGCAAGATCTTTGTATTTATACACAGTTCAATATCACTGAAGATATTTAACTGATCCCTTCCTTTTTCTCTGTCAAAATTTGTTAGCCCTTTGCAATGCAGCTTAATAGCAGTGCTATTAATTATTTAATAGCAAAACTATTAATAGCAAAGCTATTAAACTCAAAGATCTAAATCCTTATTAGGATTCTCCAACAAGAAGCTTGATTTTCAGACTTGCTAAAACCAGTGTGAACTCAAATGCACAAGATGTTTGTGGAAGGTCATGATTGCTCCTGGACATTCAGCATCTTTAGAAAATACTTGATTTTTTTTCTTGATATATTTTCATTCGTGATTGCTTGGACAACTTCAAAAGTGCTCAAGTGTCTGATCCAAGAAAGGGCATTTTATGTCTTAACTTTGTCTGATTCTTTAGAATAGCTGAGTCATTAATAAGTCCAGTCTACAGATTATACTTCCTCAGCTTGCTTTACCTGGACAACCCAATCCTGCTGCATAACCCAGTCCTGCAGGCATTTTTTTGGAGCATCTTGCTTGAACCACGGCACCTCAGAACAGAGAAAACAAATAGTGACTTCTGCCCACTTTTGCACAGATCTCTAAGACATCCTGCATGCATCAAATTAAATTCCCTTCCCCACCCGATGGGAGGCAAAGCACAGTCTCCCACCAGGAGTCCTAATAACTGTGAGGTGAATGTCCCTAAAGAAAATGGCATCTTTGTGAAGCCTCAGCAGAGATGTGTGATCCTACACTGCTAGGATTTGGCAATCACAGCTGCTGCACCCTCCCTCAGTGGGAAGGCTGTGGTGAGACCAGTCCCTTCTCTTTGCCTGTGGGTCTGAGGCACACAGCCCAGGCTGCAGGTTGCCCCCAGAGTTCCTAGACAACTGTGGGCTGTGGTAAACTTCCTTGCTCAAGTTCATCTTGGTTCCATGCATTGAATCCACAATGATTTGAAATTAGCTCATTTGATTAGAGAATGGTGTTGCTGAACACCAAGACTGTGGGTTTGATCCCTGTATGGGCCATTCACTTAAGATTTGGACTTGATGATCCTTGTGGGTCCCTTCCAATTAACAATATTCTGTGATTCTGTGAAATGTATTTACAGCTGTATTTAACAAAAGATAAAATGTATTAGCTCTGAAATTTTGCAATCCAGGTTGAAGATCCAAAAAAGCTTTGCTCAGGAGCTTTTTAAACCCCAGAGCAATGACAGTGCTGTGAGTCCCTACATTTTGTTTGTTTGTTTGTTTTTCCACATCTGTTTCAGGTTCTGCTTTTGAATGTGTGCCTATAAATGCAACAGAGCTGGACAAGCCAGTATTTCCCTATGATGATCCCATTAGTTTTGCTTATCTCCCTCAGAGGGCTCAGCTCTCCCCTGCTGGAGTGGGCACCCCACAAAATGCCCTGAAGGGCAATGGGGTCTGAAGCCACCAAGAGGAGCTGGTTACTTCAGACACTGCCTGGTGTTTCTGTGGGTCAGTCTCCTGGCCTGGCACAGCACAGATGAAAGCAGGTTTCCATTATGGAATGCAACAACTTTCTCTGACTTGTCAGTGCAGCTGTCTGGGCTCTTGCCAGGTTTCATCCACCTGTGGCAGATCTCATTCCTGGGGGCTGGAGAAGCTTGGCATTTTAGCACAGGCAGTTGCACACCAACCTGGTGTCCCTGACAGCTGGAAGTCTCAGAGTCTCTGTGCAGCTCCTCTGGCAATCAGGAGACATTGCTCTGGATGGAGTTTTTCACTCAGAACACTGTCCAGCTGCATGGACCTGTCCACAACTCCCTGTCCTGTACACTTAGAGGTTGCCAAGAAATGAAGCATTTGTGGGAGCACAAAACAACCACTGTGCTCCACAGGAATGGACAAGACACTGGCAGAAGTCATATTTGGGACACAACATTTAAACAGACTCAAAGCTGGATTAGCAGCTGCAGCAGCAGCTACTGAGGAGTGACTGCAAACTTTGTGTGAGGTTTTTCTCATTAGAGAAATGTGGGACACACAGTTTCTCAGCAGTGATGCCCTGGTGCTAGCAGGTAGTTGGTGAAGGGGAGGCATGCTGTGTTCAGCATGATCTCTGTGGGATTGAGTGAGAGAACAGAGGATCTAAAAATAAATGCTAGTTTCTCTTATGGAAGTGTCTTGCTCCTTTTCTGGAATTTACACGGGGGTGAACTCATCCTCCCTCCACAGCAGGAAGCTGGATGGTCCCAAATCCCCAGTTAGTTCCACATGGACAGAGCCCTGCACTTAGCACATAGTTCTGCTGACTCCAGCAAGCACTGCAGTAGCACAGAGGTCAGGCTTGATGGATCCAATTGCAGGACTAGGGTCACAATTTCTGCCCAGTCACCCTCCCCCACAACAAGAAAATTCCTTCAGTCAAACACCACAAATTTTTCCTGCTGCTCCTCCCTCCTCCCTCCCCCCACCCCCCTGGCATAAGTTTTGTGTAGTAATAATATCTTTATTTTTATTATATCAAGTAATACTGACAGAATAAATGAAGAAAACTCAGAAGATTGCACTGTGGACTCCATATTGTTTTTAAAGATTACTTCTAGCAACACTATATTTATTGAAAGAATTGGAAGAGTCCTGGGTCTCTCCTTAAAGAGAAGATTGAGTATTAAGTTTAAATAGCTAAATATTGAATTTATCTTGACCCATCAGATGAATTCTGGATGAATTATTGTGAGAGTCTTCTCATGCTCAACAGATATTTGAGAAACTCCAGGGTGTTGACATTTCCTTGCTGTACTGAGTGCCCATCATCAATTTTCAGAACAGAGACAAGTTCCATAAAGCTTTTTCTTCCCACTCTTCCTTCCATCTTCTACTTTCATCCATTTTTTTCTGTTTTAACAGTCTTTTTAACTTCAGGGTTATTTGGGGGGGATGTTACTGGGTGTGTGTATATTTTCTTTGTTTGTTTGGATTTTGGAATGTTTGTTTGTTTGTACTGTGATATAACCATCACATGAATTCACTTCTTAGCATTAAGAATCCTTTCTGCCCTATGATGAGTTAAAGAACAAACCTTTTTGGCCAAGTCTTCAACCAAGGTGAACTGTCACAGCCCTTCTGGATTATACTGATGTAACTTCACAAAGCACCTGGAAGACTGTATTTGAGATTTTGCTCAATCCATTTTTAATTTAGGATGGTGCTCTTTAGACAAAATTGCATTCTCCCACATTGCCTTCAATGCTAATGCAGACCTGCAGAATATTGGGGATTTAATAGTTTATAAGGTGTATTTTATTCTAGTTGTAGTGATGGAATGTTGTATGTATTTTCAGCTATGTAACCCTGCATGGGTTTTTGCGATTTTTCCTAATATAACTATTTATAAGATTTTGATCATAAACTGGTTAACACATGAAATCAGTGGAGACGTGTTTATTGATATGAAACAGAGCATGACCTATTCATTTCAGTAAAAACTCTGCACAGGGCTTCTCTAAGATCAAGGAGCTATTTCCAGACATTGAACGCCGCATGGTGCAGTGCGCGAATTTCTCCTCAGATTAAATCCAAACCTGCTTTTTAACACGAGCGCTGCGGTGTCTGCGGTCAGTGCGGGATTACAGCGGGCACGGTTCGGGTGGCTGTGCTTGAGCAGCACTTTCTTCTCCCCAGCAGCCGAATTTCACCAGCTGCTGCCGCTCCTGACACCGGTGCTCCCGCGCCAGGGATGCTCCGGGCGCAGACCACGCGTGGGCGGGGGCGCTGGAATCCTAAGAAGAGCTATTTTTAAACTGAATCGGGATTTAGGAAATCTGGGTCTCGGGGAAAAAAAAACACCAAAAAATAAACCTGTAAGTAGGGCTAGTTCCTCTCCAGAGAGCCCTAGTGACGCACACGGCAGGCCCTCCCTGCAGGGAGGGTGTGCAGCCTCTGTCCCGCCC
>WEIU01020651.1:64222-76456 GCA_013389925.1 Aegithalos caudatus | reverse complement strand
AAAAAAAAAAAAAAAGGCAGAGTGTATTGTGCCTTTCTACTGTGTGTACCATTTTTAAAGGAAGAAATATGTTCAAAAAAAAAGGAAGTAAATTTGCCATAGCATCTGTTTGCATGTTAGTAGTTGAGGAAGTGTGCACTGCTCTGTGGGATCCTAATAGGCATCAGAGACACAGATGTGTTCCATGATTTTTTGCATGGCATGGATGAGGGGAAATCACCAATAACAAGGCAAGACACTCCTTTCATGGTTCCCAAAGCTTTTGGGGGCTACCTAAAAACAGAGACCAGACAAAATTAAGGGAATGAAAAGCAGTTATATTTATTGAAGGGCCTCCAGGTACATTCTGGGAAGACAAAGCCCACCCCACCCAAGGGGCTACACCCAAAATGGGTGGTGGGTCTTGGGTTTTTATATTTTATAAGTTTTGTCCATGTGCATTTTGAGGGTTAATCTTCCAATTACAGCTTCAGGTAATGAAGTAATTTACCCTAGGTTTGGTCCCCCACCACTCACTTTTGTGTACATTTCTTGGGCCCTGAGACAGTGAGTGTCCTTGATTCCCAGTCCTAGAGAGGAATTGTTGTGTCTGACCAAAATGGGAAAGCAGTAGCTAACACTCTACATGGAGTTTAGAGTTATACACTAAAGAATTTCAGGATTACAAACACATGAAAAATATAAAAGGCATGAGTTTCCTCAGCAGTGTGAATCAGAGACCCCCAGAGAAAACCCAGTTCCAGTGTCTGCAAAGAGTGAGGCATGGCAGGGAGCTGAACCATGATGACACACACACACACTGAGGGGGTCCTTACAGGGAGGTCACCAGCATCAAGTGTAGAGCAAAGTTGTGTCTGAGCTGCTGCTCCTTGCAGGAGCACTTGCATTGCTTGGGATTTAATCTTTGGCTGCCAAACTGGGCCAGGGTCCTTCTCCTTAAAACACAACCACCATAGCTACTGCTTGCTGTTTTTTGCTAGCCTTCAAATCTGTTAATCAAAACATAGAATGAGGTGCTCACATATTGCCTGTGAAGGGAAAGGCCCATCTCTTAGGCTTTGGTGCAAACAAGTATCATAACCTCTGCTGCAAAAGAATACAGCCTGCATAGCCACTGTGCAGCCCTCCTAGAGCCAGAACTGTGAGATTCTGGGCACACTGGCAACTGGACATGGACAAGTTTTTGGGCACACTGGCAACTGGACATGGACAAGTTTTTGATATGTAAGTTGGTATGTAATTACTCAAAGCACAGCAAAACTCTGCAACTACTGGAGAGGGTTTTTTTCTGGATTGTTTTCTTGATTTTGAGTACTTCCTAAGTGTGTTTTTACATTCAAAGTAGCCTTTCTAACTCCTTCCCTTCCAGCTCCATGTGCACTGTCTCTTGGAAGTCAGCCAGGGCAACCCAAAACCCATTGTGTTTTCTGAACTAGGTACTATGCCCATAATCTCACTGATGAGACTCACAGTCTTTCTCATCCAGAAATACCTCTACATTTGGATTATATTATTCTACAGGGGCTTTCCAGCCAAAAATGTTCTCCCTAGCGTGCTTCCCTAGGAAATTTTACTGTGAAGAGGAACCCCTTGCCCCATCTGCTGGGAGGTGACAATGACATTCTAATTTCACATTTAAAGGCATGGTGCAGGGTAGAGACATGTAACTTTATTACTTGTTCAATATGAAAAAAAAAATATATTTCATTCTACTCACTTGTGGCTTCCCCATCTGGAGGGCATTGAGTTAGTCTCAGAGAGGGCTCTGACAAGCACACTGTGTGGATCAGATCCCTGCCTGTGTCAGTGGGATGTGCACACTATCACTCATTGATTCCACTGGCATTTTTAGTACAGCACCAAGGAGAACTATGCCCTTCCACTAACTGACATTCCAATATGAATCAGGGTATCCCAGTGTTTAGAATTTGTAAACTGATTAAAACCAAAACCAGATCACATCCTGCCAAGTCGTACTCCCTCCTTGCAGGCTGACAACATTTTAGAGCTCTGTGTTTAAGCCCTAGGAAAAGTGGCATGTATTGTGATGTGTGTTTCAACCAAAGCAAATAAGGCAGCAAAGAGGAAGGGGCAATTTTAGATGACTAATGGAGAGAGCTCTGCAAGGAGAGCATGTGCCACTTAGCAAGGCCTGGGGCTCTCAGGGCCCCGGGGGAGGTTCTGCTGCTGCTTTAGTGCTGTGCATCAGGGCACTCCCCCTGATGCATGGCTGGCTGCAGGCTGCACCAAGGGAACACGACTGGGCCTTCTCTCAGTTGACTTTGAATGCCTCCCAGACAGACATCTGCATCCAAATGGGACAAAAAGCATCTCCAAAGCTT
Source organism: Aegithalos caudatus (assembly GCA_013389925.1). NCBI lineage: Eukaryota > Metazoa > Chordata > Aves > Passeriformes > Aegithalidae > Aegithalos > Aegithalos caudatus. The sequence goes on along the minus strand of WEIU01020651.1, from coordinate 74,114 downwards.
CTGGAGAAGACATTATTTCACTGATTTTAGGTTAGTGGGATGAATTCCGTTCAGAAAATGTCCTTGATCTTCTTCTTCACCACAACTGTAAAGGAAATACAGATTATTTACTTGATGTACAAAATATTTTTATACAACAAATGAGGCTACCCTCAACAGATATGTTTTCATGTTAGCATGTGCACTAAGGGTAGGATAATTGGAGTTTACCAGAATTACCTGCATGCATGTACTTCACCTAACAGCCAAATTGTTAGCACTAATTTTATTTCTAGATCACAGAATATTCTGAATTAGAAGGCACTTACAAAGATCAGTCCCACTCTCAAGTGAACGATCCATGCAGGGATTGAACCCACAACCTTGGTGTTATTAACATCATGCTCCAATCAACTGAGTGCTCCCAGGGACATTTCCAAAGTAGCAGGCCATTCCCAAAACCATTCCCTCACCTTGATTCCAAGTGGGGATTGAACTAAGCTCTCCCACATCCCAAGAGAGTAGATCCACTGCCAATCTGTTGGATAATTACGCTGCCTCACTCCCATTGAAGCTGTTCCATATGAATAATTAATTAGTCATTGCAGCAGTGGTTTGAACCTGACTTGCCCACTTCCCAGATGAACATGCTAACTAGCAGGCTGGAGAATCACTCCCTCACATTTCTGATTCCCCTGTGTGGCTCACTGAACACTTAATTATTTATATTTAGGGATTTATGAAGCTTGAAGAGAAGAAAGGCTCATTTGGGGATAGCCTGGGGAAGGGGAGACCCGAATCCAACTCTGAATCAAGCCAAAAGAGGATTTGAAAGTCAGTCTCTGTCTTCAGGTAAGCTTTTTGCTCTTGGGACCATTGAGTCAAGTCTGGTTGTGCATGCAACAGGGCACAGGGAAAGACCTTCCTCCATGTAATACTGCAGCAATGAAGCCTCACTGTCTTCTTCCAGGAAAGGGGCAGTAGTTGAGAATCCCTGCTGCATGTAGCTGGGAGTCATGGAATTGCATTCCTTAGACATTGTTGTCCCCAGAATTTCCCACCAGGAAACTGTTTGTCTTATATAATAAACCTTTCCTATGTCTATAGGAAGTGAGAAGGGGTTCCCAAAGGGACCACAGGCCTCAGTTGTTACACCTTTGTCATCTCTATCCTTGTTCTTCTTAATCTATAAATTGACCACAGGGGTTCTAGAAAATGATAATTGAGTCTTTAGGTGCTACCATTACATTTAATACCTCATGTGAGCTTGAATCCTTCCCCTTAATTTTTTTTTTTTTTTTTTTTTTTTTGGCTGCATCTTTACTGCCCAGGCTTTTGCATTTCTTTCAGATGTTGCAGTAAGACCTGCAAATAAAGTCAGGATGCCAGTGTACATTGGGTACTTCTGCCACTTGGTGCCTTTCTTCGTTGGAATCAGGGAGCACAGGCAAACACAGTGCAGACTGACAGTGGATGGGTGTGATCCAGTGTGAAACCAGGCATTACAGACATGCAGGAAGCAGAGACACCAGTTTGACATGTGGTCACACTGTTTACAAATGCAATGATATTACATTTATTTAGAAACCAATGTCCTTTATCTCCTGTGCTTTATGGACAATCAAGGGGAAAAAAAATTTCTGGAAATATTTTCATGTTATATAAAGAAAGCTGAAGTTCATAAAGATGAGAAATTCTACCTGAAAACACATTATTAACTAAGTTAGAACTAATCAGTGTTGCAACTCCATCCCCTTAGAACAGTCTAAGACAGTAAAGATACAAGGGGAGACCAATATGTGCTTCCACTTTTTAAGTCTGTGGCTCTCAAGGTACTGCACAACATAATGCCCTTGCCTCTCTGACCCAGAAATGTTGCTTCATCATGTGATTGTGCAGCAGAGTGAAAGGGGCAGTGGCCTGCCTGGGCACGCAGATTCACCTGATGCAGAAAATCCAGCTTTCTGTGTTAATGGCTCTTGCAAGAGATGAGATCCATTGCAATAGGCTTGAATTCACAGCAATTTGCTTAAGTGAACAGATTTATTCACCAAGATTAGAGAAAGCCAGCGAGGCATGTTGTATTTCTTTCTGGTGCTTTTCCNCTTAAAAAAAAAAAAAAAAAAGAGTAAAACCAACCCTGAAGTACAGGCTTTATAGAAGGTGCTGAAATAAAGCAGATGGAAAGGAAATATGGCCTGAAATGTTGTATGTCAAATATTTCTTACAGCACTATTTTGACTTGGCATTATTTTTCAAAGTACTTCTTTTTCAGAGATGTGATCCTACTTACCCAGCTTGAGATGTTAAGGCTGCAACTTCTGTCTTCCACTGGGAGAAAGTGTTCAGATCAGTGCAGGAAAAGGTTTGAAAATGAACACAAGATTTTCTGTTAAACTGAGTCATTTGTGAAGAGCAAATATCTACCTGTTGTCTACTTCAGCCTAAAGAATGAGCCTATTGGTTACGTGCTACAAAATTTTAAAAACCACCCAGCTGGTTGGGAGAGTGCCACTATTTCTTATTTCTTTTCTGAGACAGAGAGTCTCCTCTATGGTTATTTCTGTTGATTGTAGTTGTTTCCTCTTTGCCTGTCTGCCTGCACCTCTGAAAGCTGCTCCCTCTTGTGGTCTAGTGAAATTTATGGCATAGGATATTAATTATACTATCCTTGACCCTTTACATAAAAGGGGAACAAGCCAGGGGTTTATGAACTGTAAAGGGATCCTGCTCATAAATTTACTGATATCTGACTGTCTTGAGTTTTGTAAGGTTCCCACATTTTCCTTCCTTACAGACAAATATTAAAACTAAAATAACTAAACATTTGCACATCCTTAAAAATATAGGATAGGACCATCCTCTTCAGGAATGATTTTCCTCTCAAGGAAAGAAAAGGCAGTGGTGCATTTTTGAACAGTGTTATAACAGTACATGGCACTTACATGTCTGATTTCCTCTGTAGGATAAAACCTCACAGTACTACTACAAAACCCTCACTTTGTAATACTTATAAAGGAAGCAATTTCATATGCAATAGGCATAAAAATACAAAGGAGCTGATCAGCATCCCAATAGTTTCTTTCTGTTGCTAATTCTACATGCCAGTTTGGTGTACATGTTCAAAACACTCAAAAATTATGGTAACAACCTGATGTTGAATTTATACTCTTGTTATCATCAGCACTGATATTCTTATGTGGTATTGGGTTTGATGGACTGTTGTGGAATGTCTTTCTGAACCTTTAATTTTTATCATATGTCTTTGTCCAACAGCAGGTAACCTAAAATTGAAGTGTGGCTATCATCTCAAATACTGTAAAATGTGTTCTTCTGGGTGCTAGTAGGAAAATGTTTTCACCTTCTTAGTGACATGTTTTGTCTCTGCTGATATCTTTCATCAACACATTTTGCAGATATTTCAACATGTGTCACAGCTGTAGGATATTATGTGGAATCCCCTCTGCTTATCTCCTTTATTCCTGGAAGTTTCCATCTGCTGGGCTGAGGGTACAGCCAAAAAAATGGACGACTTCTCTCTTTCCTTCCATCTGTCTTCCCCTAAAGGACTGAAAAATCAAAAAAAATCAAAGCTTGAGTGGTGAGATGCATTCAGGTCTTCTGCCACATGTACTTAGAGGATCTGTTATTAAGTCTCTTCTCTTTTGTGAATCTCATGTCCACATTTGTTTAACCTTCATCCCTCAAGCAGCCTGTGTGCCCACATGGGTCTGTGGCTTGCTACAGGGGACAGCCACTGTCCTCTTCTGACTGCAGCCTTCATCTCAAGTCACTGACAGCAGACTTGAGGGCCACACCCATGTCTTTCAGCCCTTTTCCCTTTTATTTTGTGGCCCATCGCTGTCCCTTTCCTCCCTTCTTATTTTGCCTTCATCCTGCTGCCCATTGCTGTTATTATGACCCTGCTGGCCTTGTTGCCCTCCCTTTACACGTATCCCCTGGGCCTTATTGCTCCCTTTCCATATTTATCATAACTTTTATTCCCCCAGCCTCAAAGCCTTATTACTTCATTCCTTGACAGTCCACAGTTACCAGGCCTCTTGCTTTATGATTCTCCAGTCTTTTCATCTGAATCACCTGGGACCACATGCTCCATCTCTGGCCAGCCTCCTTCGTCTTCTGTCAGTACCTTCCTTTGGCTTTTCACATCAAATTCTAATTTCACATTTTATCCATGTTCCATGCTTAATCAATTCTGCCTGTTTTTATCTTGCTGCATTTCATCTCCTGTGGCAGTCGGCCTCTGGACTCTGCACATCCCACTGCACCCTCCTCTGTGTCTCTCCTAGTCAGGTTTCCCAACAGTCCATGTCTTCCATCTGCTCTTTACCTCCGGAGTTTCCTCTAAGCCTCCCTGTAAACATGCAATTCATCAAGCAAACCAATAAACAATTGTCTGCTTTCCTCTTTGGACAAAGAGAAAAAGGAAAGGAAAGGAAAGGAAAGGAAAGGAAAGGAAAGGAAAGGAAAGGAAAGGAAAGGAAAGGAAAGGAAAGGAAAGGAAAGGAAAGGAAAGGAAAGTGTCCAATTTAATAAAGGATTGCCTTCCTCTGAATTGGAAATAATAGCTAATATTTTACTTTCTTTTTTATTATTATTTTTATTTTTTTACATATTTCAGGTTTAAATTGGGAAAATCCATTCTAATCTTCACTCTATCAGATATTTATGCTGCCTGAATCAGGCTACCTGTTTCTGTTCATTGTAGAGAAATAGTTAGGACTGGGAGGGTAGGAAAGGAAGGGTTCATACAAGGATATGAGTTTTCTGAGTCATGTTTAGAACCTATCAATTTTTTCATTTGCTTTAAAAACAAACAGTCAAACAATAAAACCTGGTTTCTTTGTGCTTTTTGTGCAGTGTGATGAGGGCATCTTGTGTCACTTTATGTAGCATCACATGCTGAGCTGCTTGCTATCCTTGGATAACCTGAAGCAACAAGATGCTCTTAGAAACAGAATTGCAGATGGTATTTCATGTCTAATGTGTCAGTAGTCCTCTGATAACCACAAAAAGGCTCTAAACCTTTTTGTTCTGGTTACTGAGTAGATTTTAAATGGACAAATTCAGCGGAAGCGTGATGCTTTAAAGTGCTTTTTTTGCTTATCTTTTGTGTCCCCCACGACTTTGCCATCAAAATTTACAGCTGCAGAAATCTGCTGCCCTTGCATGTTATGTGAAATGAAGAGTGTATTTTGGAGGTAGCTCTTTCTACAGTAATGCATATGCATGAAAGCATGGCTTCACTCCAGTGCCACATATAACATACACATACCTTTTTTAATTGACACAGACACATTTCATGTATCTGTGCTGTCACAGCCATTCTGAGAGGGAGGCTGCTCTGCTCAGGATACCATGAATCCATTTCAGTGCCCTCCCAGTGACCTCCAATGCTGCCTGATGTTTAGATGCACTAATGCATCTAGGTTGTAGTTTTCTAGACCCATCCCTCCTCTCTGCTCAATCAAAGTGTCCTTGGTAACAACTGCTGCTCACTGCTGGTATAATGAGGTGCCTCCAGATTGCAGCAGTGTTCATGTTTGCTTGCAGAAAGGGAGAAAGAAATGAGCCATATATTTCTCATTAAAGCAGCCTGAAGTCATGAGAAAAGCCCTTTTTGGGTGACAGAGACGGGGAGATTGCACTGGATCTGCCCTGCTCTTGCCAGTGGGTTTCTCTTCATCCACCTGGAATCACTAGGAAGACATGATCCAGCTAGCTAAAACTGTCAGAAGGTGTTTTTGAATTAATTAAATCAAACATTTTTAGGTAATTGTACCTTGGCACGACATTAGAAATAAGCAACAGCAAGATGAGTTCCAGACATGTATAGTAAATATATATTATGCTATTTGGAGTAATAGAAGTTGTTAGCTGGTTTGCCAAATACAGAAAATGACATGAAATGTGCAAGTAATCTTTCCTTTGGAGAAGTTACAACCAAAAGAGGAATTCACATGCTTTTTCAAAATTGTCTGTATAATGGCTGCTTAAGAAACTCTAGTAATTTATTAGGGGTTTTTTAAGTTGGGATTTTCTAACATTTGAAACAATTGTAACATGTTAATTGTTGCATAAAAATTTCAAGTCCCAAGCAGTACTCAGCATAATTATTACAGAGGCATTGTTTTCATAGGTGTTTTATTTGCCATGTGTGATGTATGTATGTGCATAGATGTTAGCAGTCCCCCTTCTTTGATATGCACATTTCAGGATGTGACCAGACTCCCCTTTCCCACAGGACTGGAACAGTCTGCAGCTGCATCTGTATGACTGAATTCAGTTTTTTCAACTGGTTTTTGTCTAATCTCATTACACCTCCCTAGTCAGAAACCTCCCTGGTTAGACAGTGCAGTACCTTCCATTTGAAAAAGACCACACTGAAGGGCCCACCCCTAATTTGTTGTCTCATTTAGCCTGGAGGGAAAAGTCCTCTCAACTGGTGAGCAGAAGCAATGCTGTTTCTCTTCAGAGAAACAACTCAAGGGTGCTGTGGCATATACTGTAGGCTTAATCTAAGACATACTTTGCTAAAAACCTCAAGTTATACTCAACATGTGGCAGAGGATCATTATTTAACTCTTTAAATCAAACCAGATATCCAGTTGGAGGTGGATCTATCATGATCTGGCAACATTTTCCAATAGTGCTCCATTTTAACAAGTGTAAAAAGGCATTAAAATTAGACTAAATCTACAGTCATGTGCTTCAGTGGTCTTCATGGTTGTCTTTTTTTCTGCCCTGCTATTAAAATAACCTCAGATTCAGATGATTTCTAGCGGCATTTGCCTTCTCTCATGACTCTGCTAAACCAACTCAGCCAGAAATTACATTGGGACACATAAAACTACTTCTGTAAAACAAATTTTTCAACAAAAAGCCAACCAAAAAACACCATTGTCTTTGATGCTAACTGGTTTATCTCAAGTGTCAGGTATTTAAAAGATTTGGAAGCAAAGATCTGCAGAGTCTTAAAGGTAAATTTTTTTTATACAGGCTGAAAAACATTCTGCCTTGGGCTTCAGTTTCACTTTGAAACTGCATTAGCACCCATCATCTGTTCTTCATATGAATTCTTTGTCCTGTGCTTCTGCCTGTCTCTCACTCCTGTATTTGATTGTTGTGGGGTAGTTTGTTGGATGGGAAAAGAGAGGAGGTAACTTCTCTCCTCACTTTTCCCTTCTGCAGCATTCCCACCAGGCTTACAAGTACTCATTGCAATGGAAGATTAGCACAAGGATGCTTATATTTTAAAACAGAAAACGAGTTATGACAGCTAGCCTTCCATAAAAGGACTTCCATAAAGATACGTACATATTAAAAGGACAGTTGTTAAAATAAACAAGCAGGCCCAATAGGTATATTTGTCTGAGATCTTAACTATGTTTTTAATAAGCAACAGCATAAACAACCCTGATTTTGCAATTATGTGATGCCATTCAGACTCAAAAAGTAATTTATGAAATATATATTACTGCTGTAGGAAGATGGTTTGGGAATATGATACAAGTTTGGGATTACTGTACTTTAAAATAGGAGGTATCTATGTGGTCCACAATAGATGTTGTTATAAAGCCTGGGGTATGCTAATCCATGTTTGAATTTAGGCAGGAGTGGATTATGATAATTAAATCTGCATCTGTGCTGGATTTTAACTTGCTGAAAATCCAGGTGATCTGGACTCAATTAATTTAACTCAAACTTCTTAAAATGAAAAACCTATTTACTCTCAGCAAATTGTAATATAAACTACAAAACAGACTGAGTTAATGAATTCCCAAGAACTGTATCTTGCAATGTTTTCATCCCAAGAAGGACCAGCTTTTCTTTCTTCTTCCATTTTTAATGAAAGTTAAGTTACTTATTGAAAAATGGTTATTGAAGTAAGTAAGTGTTACAATGTTTATATTACAGTGTTTCAGTAACAGTGATACTACACTCCAAAATATTTCTTTGTAAATGCTGGCTTAGTATTTGAAGTTAGCATATTTAACTAAATATTTTAAAAAATAAAAGTAAAATATCAAATATTCATACATGTTGCCTTTCATCAGGCAGCCAGATTCAAAACTGTCATGAACTCAAGATTATTTCTTTGTCCCAAGTGCCACAAATTCCACCCAGCACGTTAAGGAACAATGCACAAAAGAGGGGTTTTATTTGGTTTGGTTTTGGTTTTGGTTTTGGTTTTGTGTAAAAATTCTATTGTTTGATCTCAAGGCTTTTGCTACTCAGTTTGCACCCAATTTTGAAAAAGAAAAAAAAAAAAAGAAAAAAAAAAAGAGGGGGGGCATGGAAAGAGTGGAGAAAGATAAATGATTCCCCTTTTGGGGAGTAATGTATCCATCCTGTTACATCCTCTGTTTCCTGCAAAGGATGATTATTATTCCATCTTTCCTCTGAAGACATATCTAAAATCACAGTGATGTAACTTGCTGAGAGGCTATTAGCAGTATGTGTAGCCTTGTGTGTTGTTTTGCAGGTGTCCATGTTTATTATGAAAGACTGAAATGCAGAAATTGCAGTCTTGTCTTTGTCTGTCTCAGCTTTCAGCTCAGCCCCTGGGTAACCTGATGCTCCAAAGCCCACAGCTGTCAGTGTGAGACCCCAGCCAGGGGCCAGGCTCAGCTCCCACTTTCTGCAGGGCAATTTCACCGTGCCAGTGGAATTCTGGGGTGCATGGAAGTGCATTTTTTCACCACGAGTCTCTGTGCAGCAGAAGGATGTTTTTTACTGATTAGCAGAGCTGCGTTGATGTTGCAGAGAAGGGGAGCTGTAGGAGAGAGCAGGCACTGAGATATCCAGTGGATTCCAACTGTGGCACAAATTAACCTTCGGTTAACGTCAACACAACTCTGGGTGCAAGAGGATTTTTCCAGTTTTCCCACAGGAACGCAAGGAGCAGCCTGTAGGAAATGACTAAATGTTTTGCTGGATTTCAGACAGAAAATCTTTGCAGCTGATTTTTGTTTCAAGCCCTGGATGAAAGAGTAAGTAGGTCAGAGACACAGAGGAGTAGCTCAGGCAGAACAGAAGACTCAGCTAAGTGACCACTTCTGTTGTGTGTGACCACCAGTTGGCAGAAAATATACTTAAAATAATGTTTTTTCTTTACAGAAAAACTAACTTAATTGTATACTGCCTGTACTTTAAGTTAGCTGACCTTTCCCTTCCAACTATCAGTGGTTACCAGGATTTCCACTTCTGTGAATGAATTCAAATAAATTTGGATTTAGAAAATATTTGCTTTTTATTTTCCTCTGTCTTTGCAAAACTGTAAATTCTGCCTGTATTTCAGTTCACTATGCAGCATAGAGGGAGAACAAACCAGTTGCAGGTATGTCACAGTGAGACAGAACCAGGATTAGGGAATACCATGCCTGTGGATTCAAATAAATTTGGAGTAGCTGGACAATTTCCAGATTATGAAAGTTCTGAGTTGAAGGCAATTTAAAAACATATATTTTTAAAATGTCCCAATCCTATTCTATTTCTTTATGGTGCATTAAAAAAACCTGAGAAAACTTTTGAAATATCATTTCTGCACATTCATTACTTTTGCAATATGAGTAATATCAAGTTTGATCATCCCTACATTCATTATGTAACTTTTTTGTGATTAACACTGAGTTTACTGTTAATCATGATACTTTAACAAGATATATATTCTTTGAAATGGATCCAAAAAATCGTACTTGTATTAGGTGGGGTTTTTTCCCAGTTCTCTTGCAGACTACAAAAACACAGAATACTGCAATTCTCCTGGCTTTGAAGGAGTGTGTCATGTTTAAAATATTTGTACACCCTAAATAAGATTGTACAGGTCAAAACACATATATTGTGGCTTGGTGGGATGATGATCTCAAATATCATGAAGCAAAGTATTTTA
>WEIU01020651.1:46578-64211 GCA_013389925.1 Aegithalos caudatus | reverse complement strand
GGTGGGGGATGAGTGGTGTCTGTACCATTACATTGACTGGCCTTCCACTAAACACTTGTGTACAACAGGCAAAATTACAATAAGATGTTTATTTAAAGTACATAAAATTAGTGAAAATACAGGGAGTATTTTTGAAAATACAGGCAAACACAGAGTACAGGATTCTTGCCTTAACCTCCCCAGGACTGCTTAGAAGAAACTGTGAAACATCACTGGCCTGGTCGTGTCAGGCGTGCACCTTCCACAGCTTCCAGTGGGGAGCCCAGCTCTGGGAAGCATTAAGCATGGATGAAAAAACACTGGGTTCAAGCAAACACAAATCTTTGTTTGACATAAATATAATAGACTTGTGGGGCAGTAAGACAGACAGCAGAGATTTGCCAGCCTTCCATCAATCCCTGCTCATCAATCCACATCTCATTGTGCTCAGCCTCGTACAGTGCCAGGAAGGCTCCTGACTGAAGGGCTTGTAATAGAACCTGAAGGCTACACAAAGTAACTGCTAAATAAGATGTATTTAAACAAAATGAATGGAAAGTGACTAATTGCATCTAAGATGCATCTCTTGGGACAGATTTATAGGAAAGACACAGGGGATTCCTGTAGTTCCTTGTAGTTTACGTGATTTTTTTGCCAAACTTTATGCAAGTGGCAGTGATCCCCACATTCACTCTTAGAGATCTCCAAGGAACAGTGAGTCCATGATATTTAGTCTATGGAAATACAATACTCTGCAATATTTTGGAGCAAGAAATATTCAAGCAAAAGTTAGATGACATGCAGGCAGAGTGGTCCCTTATCACTGAATAGTTATAATGACCTGTTGGCCTAAGAAGTTTTGAAATCTTTATGGGTTTCTGTTGTCTAATGGTTTTTTAGCCCACTAACACTGAAGATTAATACACCACCTTCTGGAGCATTTTGGTTTCTGTTTTTGAAAGGTGAAAGAAATATTTCGTACTCTACTAATTCGTGAACTTTGCCTAATTTTGGCAATTTGCTCCATAGTTCTACACACATCATGTGTAAGTAGGTTCTCTTAAGCAATGTATTACATTTATAGGTTGTTCTTCAGCAATGTACATAATATGTAGGCTGAAATATTAATAATAAAATTCAAGTTTAGTGCATGACTGATCTCTGAAGGGAAGAAAAAAAGGTATCAATATGGCAAATATTGGGTGTGTGGTCAGTAAAGCACTAACATGCTTATAGAGAAAACTGCGTGAAGAGTCCGCTGTGTAGGACTGCCAGGCAATCCTTGTGGATAGCTGAAGCTCTGCACTGACAAATAATAGCTCAAATTTAACTTCTTTAAACAGAAAATATTATCCTCCTTCACCACTCTATGTGTGTATTTGAGCCTGTGTATTTGAAGTGCTTTAAGATTCTTCAGACTTGTAATGACTAAAATACAAGATCACAGTGAAAACTGGAATGTATTTTCTTCAAGTAAGGTCTCAAGACTGAAAAGAAACGGAGTCAGTGTCTCATTGGCCTCAAATCAAAAAGGTCTTTTTGTGAATCTGGAATATGAGTCAGTTGTGAAAAAGCAAATTATTTTGGAGTTCAGAAATAGAGAGGTATTGAAAGACTTTCCAGAGACATCAGCCCAAGTTTCAGAGGCAATGATTTCATGCCAAGGAGCAGGAACAGATGAACTACAACAGATGACCATCAACACCACAGCTAAACACAGAAGAAAACATTTTACAGAAATTGAAGAAAACTGATGCCAACCAAGGAACATTGTCACTGACCTGGCATCTAATTTAGGAATATGAAATGTCCATTTATTTGCGAACCCTCCACTGAGATGTACCAGCAAAGGAAAGGCATGGGTTACACTCAGAGTTCAGAGTTCCAAGTGGTGGAGAAAAACTGGTGTTGAAACCACATGGGGAAGGATGAAACTGCAGAGGAAAAATACAGATGGTTAAAAAAAAATTTTTTTGAATAACGCTCAGGGATGCAAATGAAAGAACAATTAAATTTCCACAGCGGAGAGGGGATACGAGGTCAAGGTGAGGCCCTGTTGAGGATCAAATCCCACACTTCCAGAAGCAGGAGCTGGGACAATCACTGGTTGGAATGAGAGCTTGCAGGAACATGCCACCTCTCATTGCTGTTAGACAAAGCAGCTACGCTGGTGGCCTGGTGGCTTTGTCTGGCAAGCTCACAAGAACGGGAATGCTTTAGGACACAGACTGAGGTGGTGGAAGGAGACAGAGGCTGTCAGGCAACCCACTATGCTGGATCATCTTTTGAAGGGAAAACAGACCAGCAGAGGAACTATAAAACGTGACAGCAGATGGCATTGTTTGTAGAATCAAAGAGCCAGCAGTCTGAGCTGAGGCCCTAAAAACTGTGGGGAAGGAAGGGGACAGACTCAGACTCTGCACTGACCTCAAGGAGCTGAGCAAGAACAGTAAAAGGAAACATTTCCACTTGTTTGCAAGTAACAACATGTGTGCTGGGAGAGAGAGCCAAATTCCTAAGCAAATTTGTTGCCTTGGCAGGGCTTTGGCAGAGCCTCCTGGACACAGAATGCCAAAAATATTGCCTTCTCAGTAAACCACTTAACAGATGCTGCTGTGTAAGGTCACTTCTGAGCATGACCAGAAATAGTACTGCAGGCACTGCTACAACTAAACTACTACCAAACTACCAAAGATTTGTGGTTGTATAGTGAAAAAACTGTTTCACAGGACTCCTGATGACACTGGAAAAGGCTTTTCCCAGGCTACTAAAGGGAAAGAAGACTCAGAAGACTCATGCCAACCTGTATTTCCTGTGTAACTTTGCATGTCATATCTGTTAAAAAGTCTTTTGTAAGTGTAGTTGTGGGGATTGAAATGACCACAAAATAATGGAAAATAAAGGAACTCAAATAACTGTGCTGAGGGAAGCTGGAAAAAAAAAATTGCTCTTTTCTCCCTCTCTTAACTGTCATGCCACAGCTATGAAAAATAGAAACATGGCTTGCATTTTTCCTGACTACTGCAAGGGACACCAATATTGAGAGGAAAATTGCCAGCTGGTGTAATCATCCTGGAGCAGCTTTGCTGACTCACACCCACAGAAGCCTTGGCCATACTAATATTTTAAATGAGAGGCTAATTAGATAATAACAATTTGGTCAGAAAACTGAGAGAGCTGAATTTGGCACCGGTGATCACCCCTGTCTCTGTTCTCCCTTCCTCCCAAGGGACTGTGGAACTCTGGATGGCAATAGCTTGTAAATCTTTGTGTCTGCTCTCCTTCAGCATGGGCTGTTCAGGCCAGCCCTGCCTTTGTAGAGCTTTGTGCCCTCCCCAAAGCAAATCAAGCATCATGAAGGCTACTTTGGATTCTGGCAGGTCCTGCTGGCTTGTTTTCACCTGTCATTCATATCACCTGTGCTCCCCCACATCTGCAGCCTCACACTTACACATCTGGCTTTTCCACTGTGTAGAAAAGTAGTTGTACTGCCCCAAATTGCTCGCCCTTAGTAAAAACTGAGTAGTAAATGGCAACCACTCCCCACAATCTGTTTCAAATATCGTATTAGTCTGACTCATACACACACTTCTCCTGAACAGAGGTAACCTCTAGGCAGCCTGGGCAACCACAGAGGCAGCCTGGGCAACCAGGCTGTGCCTCTCTCCACACAGCAAGGCATGAGCAAGCCAAGCAGCTCCACAGGATCCCAGGGAACCAGGACCTCTGTGGAGAGAACTGATGCCACTCCTGTGCCCAGGCCACCTCCAGCACTGCTGGGGTTGCCTGCAAGGGTGCCAATTAGTGCCAGCCACGGAAGCAATTCCTGCCAGATGGACACCTGCCTGGGAGGGAGAGCCCTGAAATCACCCACGCATCTCAGAGGGGTCACCGAGCAGCCATTCCATGCTAATAACTTTTGGTCACTACCAACTTGGGCAGCAATCGAACCACTGACCTAGAGGTGAAAGGCTGTATATCCCATTACCAATCTGCTAAACCATCCAGCCTCCCTATTACTGCAATTTTAATTAACTGAGCCAACGACATGAAAGCTGAAGGGAGGGGGAGAGGGCAAGGAAGCGAGAACACATTGGCTTTTACATGATTTGTTTCTTTTGAGCGGGTTTTGCTTTTTGTTGAAAAGCCTTGTCCTAACCTGTGCTGCCCATGAGACACCCCCCAATCTGCTGCCCAGCATGGGACTAGTTGCTGTTAATAGCCAGAAGGGTGAAGCTGGGCTGCTTCCCCCACTTTACAATGTAACCCCTGGGAGGGCAATTCCTGACATCAAGATCTGAAACTTACTCTCATCAGGAGCATTCCTTAGAGTAAAACTGAAATAAATGAAAGGCAGGATGTGCTAAATTCTGATCCAGTCTTTTTTTTCTGAAACAAACAGAAAAAAATTTCTTGCTCTCAAGTTCCTGGATGTTAGGATCCAAAGAAAGCTTGCTGTGATGAGGTCCATAACAGGATTGTACTCAATAAGTAGAAAAGTTAATGCCTTTGATAAGCAAATTATTTGACCAGACCTAAGTTCATTTCTTATGAGTCACTGGGGATGGCTCCCCAGTTGTTTGAATAAGCAACAAAAGCACTATGCTGCTCTGTTAAGAAATCATGTCATTGCCAGATGCAGAAAAAAAAAGTTATTTGTTTAGCAACAGTGCATATCATTTCCTCACCTGCTCCTTCCCATGAATTTTAGTCAGTATCTTCACTGCTGATTAGGAGCACTGGAGGAAGAATGATGAGCCTACAGTAACTCTGAAGTCATCCTGGGTTTGACTCATGCCATCATCACCAACAGTTTCCCATGTAGCAAGAACCTCTGCAGCTTTCCTGTGGTGATAGTTATCAACATCACTTGAAGGATGCTTGCAGCCTTTGTGGTTTGTGAATCACAAAACAGGAGAAACAAATCATTGTCTCAGACTCTGAGCAGCTCTGCTGCCTTGTCCCCTGCATGTGGTTCTTACACTGTGATTACTCAGCAGCCAGTATTGCCCCTTTGTGCCCACTTACCCAAGTGCCTACATTTCAAACAGCATCCATCCCACTGTCAAGCCTGAACTGCTTCATGCTTGCTCTTGCATGTGTGTTTGATAAGTCATGGCATGACTATTTTTCCTCTGTGTGTTGAATATCCACCGTGGTCTAATCCCACAGCATAAACGGCAGAGAGACCCTAAAACACAGCAGCCCCTTGAGGCCTTAGCATCCTGTGAAAACCCTGCTCCTTGCAGGCTGTTCCTGTCTCCAGCAGTGCAAGCACAGGGGGGGCCTGTGCCCCTATCACAGCTTGATTCCAGCCCCCAGCTGTCTGCAGCAGCCACTTTTCCTGGGGCCTCACACACAGCACAGGACAACCCCAAACTCAGGGCTTCCTGGAGGTGGGGAGCACTGCGCTGGAAGCCTCTGCACCCCCTCGTGTGTGTGAGCCTTTTTGATGCTCTGGTGCCTTGTTATCTCAAATGCTTTGCATTTGTGACTTGTGCAACAGGTCTAGAAAAAGAAAATGAGCAAAAGGAAGCTAGAACCAAACTGTGCTTTTAATTATACCTGTGGTTGGGATGGAAAGCAAAGTATTCAGCAAACCCCAGCTATGTGTGCCCTGATGGCTCTTCTCCTTTTCCACTGCCACTCTCCTGTATCTTATGTACTCTGCTCAAATTTTAAAGATCAAACCTTGATCTTTGATAGTCTCTTTTTACCTCTTAGCACCTTTCCAAAGTTCAGCCTTGCCCTGTCCCCTGCTTTCTGCTATTCTTCACTGACCCCTCTCTCCCTGCTCCCAAAGAGAGTGTTAAGATGTCACTGCACAGACCCAGGAGTTTGTGGCACTGTAAGAAGAACAGGAATGCCATGACAGCTTTGCAGCTTGAAATTTGGGGAGTGGGGAGGGGTGACTTAGGAGCATAAACAGCAGCATCCCTGTCAATGCACTAACATCCAGCTCCTCCATCAGGTTCCATCAGAAGATCAAAGTGCTGAAAGTCTGACTATAGGAACTGTACTGCAGCATCAAAATATGTTGTCAGAAAAATAAGACAACTGCTTGGGAGAGGATCAGTGCAGTATTTCTGGAGAAACCTCTGGATTACAGGTTAGAGTCAGGTCCCTGTGGCAGCATGCCTGCCTGCTCTCCTGCTGCCATGCTCATGCTGCTTAGGTGTGCACCTGGGCAGCATCCAAGAGGCAGAGAGGAAAAGTACCTCCATTGACATCCCCACTGTCCCTGGAGGTGTGAGCACTCCTCTTCTGTCCCAGCAAAATCCCAAGAGGGTTAGCTGAACTTCGTGTGCATCTTTTACCCCTCAATGTCCAGCTGGTGAAGTTTCTGTGGAGCTAACCACCTAACAGAGGAAACAAGCTTTGTGCAGGAAATTGGGCACCTTTCTGGTGGTCTGGTCTGGGCTTGACAGATGCTGGAATGGAAGACAGTGCATTAACTGCTTAGAAGGCCCACAATTCAAGGCAAAAACTGAGACACAGAGATGGCCCTAACACCATGACTGCTCTCTGAGCAATGAGCAGGGTGATTTCAGGCTGTGGTCACTACAGCCTCCTGCTAACATAGGCAGGGATTAAACCATTAATAGCATTGGCTTCTATGTGTTTAGACTGAAAGCTTCAAAGATGGCTGTTGAGAAGAATGAGACAGTTCATCCACTTCAGAGCTCTTTCCCAGGCTGCCTGCAAATGCAGCATGACAAAGATTTACACATGGTTACCTTTCTAACAATTTTTTCCCGCCCATCATGGCTAAAAAAAAGTGTGTAATACATAGAAATGAAACTAGATTCTGAAGCACATGTTTTGCATGAGAACTGAATGTCAAGCAAATTCCATGGGCACTGAAGCACAGTCCTGGCTTATGCTTGTGACACATCCATGCCTCAGACAGGCACAGACCAGGTGCTTATGCTAATCTACAGAAGCCTCTCCTTTTATCTCTTTAGTGACAATGCACTTCATTTTATCTCTGCAGAGCAAGTTATTGGGAGACTCTAGAACCCAGGTCCCCAAAGCAGGCATCCCAATGCTAACCTCCCTCCAGGAGTGTGAGATGATGTAGCTTGGGGTGCTGTCAGACACATCACAACAAATTGTGGAGAAGGGACACACTCTGCAGCAGGTGGATGCTCTGCTTAGCAGAGCAGTGTGGAGGGCAGTGCCTGGCTCAGAGGCTTACCCACAGCAGGGACATCCTGCTGCAGACTCCCACTGCCCAGGACTCCCACTGGATTAGCACAGTGGGGCAGCAGCTACAGCTGGAGACAAAGAGGGAGAGAGCAGGACTTTGCCACACTAAGGTGAGAAAGATCATCTCAGCTGCAGGAAGGCATAGAGAGGAAGGGATTCTTAACTCTAGAGATTTGACAGGGCTCATGGAGATCTTGCTCCCACTGCTTCTCTGAGCTTTCCTCGTCACTGTTGCTCAAAATTGAAATGGGAAGGTTGAATGGGAAATACTTTGATAGCATGTGAAATACTTCAGCAAAATTTCTGGGTTTCCTGTGCCCCCAGCACTTCTCTGCCATCCTCCAGGGGCCTGTGGGGCTCTAGATCTGATGCTTTCACTCCTGGCCTACATTAACACTTGGAAATCATTGTTCCTGAATGTCCTCCAGAAGCCTCTGCTCTCTGCTATAAAGTGTCTTAAACTCACAGGCTTTTTCCTTTCATGCTCACCAGATCTGGACTTCTCTTTACCTACTGTGAAGCTCATCATGACCTCCAGGCAGATCCACATCTACCCACTAAAACAACACCCCGGGGACCTGGCTCACCCTGCACACAAATCACCTATCATTGACCCCACCCTGAACCATTCTGGTCACAGGCACTGCCACTGTGACACCCAACAAAGGCACAGAATCCTCCTTGGAGTGTCACCCTGTGCTTACAGCCCTCCCTGACATGCCCTGAAGGGTCAGTCCCCTGCAGAGGGGACCTGGCTGAGGCCAGGACCAGCACAAGACTAAAACTGAGCATCTGAAGTGAGGCTGCAGACAGTCACAAGAGAGAGGAGCACTAGAGTGACAGAAACATCCTGCTGTGAGTTTGACTGCCTTTCAAACAGGATGTGAATGCTAACAACTTGACTCTCGGGAGAATTTTGGCTTTCTGAGTACTGGAGATTTGAAAATCATTGGCTGCTTCTAAGCAAGAAGAGGAGGGATAAGGGCATAGCAATGAAGGACATTGGAGGGCACAGGAGAGGAGATCCTTTAAGCCTGTCCCACTCCCTAACCTAGCTGTCTGGCTGGCAGGATTCTTCCAATTTAAGTCTTGTTTGCTTTGTTCTGGACATGACACCAGGCTCTTTCCCACATTCCACAGTCCAGCCTGGACATGAGGTAGAGAAATTCTCTGCCTTTACCAGGGTTGTACCCCTGGGATCACGTTCCCTTCCATCCCCCCATGCTGGTTCCCTGATCTTGCCACTCTCAGGTCACATAGCAGCAGTCCTGAGAAAGCAAATGCAGGCACAGCCATTGACCCAGATGCATCATTTCCCAGGAGGATACCATCAGTACAGCAAGGGCTTATGTCACGAGTCATGCATTAAGCCTCAGATTACAAAACTGAATTTTAGCTCACAATGGTGGAGCAGCATCTCCCACTTCTCAGGCCAGCAAATTACTTTACCTGGATAGCAGGTTGTTAATTAACCCAGCACAGAGCTTTGCTCCTGTCCTGTAGTTAAAGGCTTATGTAAATGTACCTCAGTGTGTTTCCCTGGGCTTGGATGAAGATGACACTCCTGCCATCCAGAGAGGCACGACATGAGGTCATGTCATCCGGTGCCACTGAGCTGTTCACCATAGGAATGGTCCCCTGAAAGATGGATCATTCATTGTCCAGCCCCATTATTTTCCTGGCTGTGGGCTTTTTTCCCATTGACCTGCACATAATGCCCCTCTCCCCTCATTTAAATGCCTGCTGTCCCCAAGAATGGCACCACCAGCACAGACTGTTCTCCTGCTGTTTTAGTCACTGTTCCTGCCAGAGTGCAGGTCTCTGCTTTTCAGGAACGGGTACCCAGACCAGACCAACATCAGAGAGAAAAGAGCAGGAAGATGCTGGAAGAGGCATCACCATCCCCAGATTGTTTAAAGAAATGAAAATATGCCGGTGGTGCTGTACTTTTAAGAGGAAGAAAGATGCTTTATCTGCCTTCCTGCAGCTTCCATTTTCTTTTTCAATGGATTTTGATTTCTCTGAGGGAAGCTGGACCACCCAAGGATGTAGCCACACTGTGGAGTACAGAGGAGGGTGAACATCTGCTGGCGAATACAGAAGGATGGGAAGAAGGGACAGGGACAAAAACAGGGGAGACACAGTAAATGCTTGAAGTCATAGATGGCAGAGAGCAAACAAGCTCAGCAAGTATCCTTGATGCTGATGAAATTTTGCACCTGGGGGGAGAAGAGAAGCAGTGGTGAACTGTACCTGCATGCACACAACACGGAAATTTATGAATCTAAACACACAAACAATTTTTAAAAACAAATTAACATGCTTTTTCATCAATCATACAAAAACCTCCTCTCTAGATTTCTCAGATCCTGGTGTGTGCCCTCTGACAAGCCAGTGTTGGAGTGCATGAAGAGCTTTACAGCATGGAAGAGTGGTCCTTCTGGGATGCACAGTGCTCTCAGCCTTTAACCTCAGGCTCCTTCATCTAAACCTCTGAATGTTTGCACACATGTCTTAATAGATTTTCAGATGGGTTCTCAGTAAATAGGAATAATTTTGGTTNATTTTTCCTTCATTCAGCTGACTCAGTTTTCATTAACATCTCTAGGAGAGTAAAGACCTGAGGGTGTGCATTGCAGGGTAAAATTGCCAGCAGTGCTAAGAGTAAGGATTGAGGGTGTGGGCAAGCTGTGGAGGGCAACATTTGAAATCAAGAGAGGTTTTGTTTTATTGTTTGCAAAGCAAAACACACCATGGGGTAACACCACAAGCACTGGTGATTTCTGCAGTTTGCTGAAGTGCCCTTTCTGGTTAGTTGCTCTCACAGCAAAGCGAAAAAGCTACATGAAAGCTCAGCATCCCATACTGGGTGCTTTCCCTGCTTCCAGTATCCTGCTCTCCTTGGTTCTGAGTCTCAGCAGCACTGTACCCATGCAGGAATCTGCTAGGGAACAGCTCTGGCTCTAACAAGAGACTGCTGTCTTACTTTCAGGCAGTAAAAAGACAATCAACACTGTATTTTGCTTTCCTTATAAGTGTTCTCTCTAACCTGCTGTAGTTGTTCCACATCAGTCATAAAACATGAGCATTGCCCCATGTATAATGGTGTTTTTAATCAGTTTTTTACACTCTTGAAATGCAGCTGTGACACAAAAATATCTGATAGCTGTCACAAGAGAGAAGAGAAAAAAAAAATCTCTTGTTTAATAATAACACATTTCAGAAACCTCCAGAGCAGATTTTCTCCACCAAATGAAGAAGGCATTGATGCAGAAGGGGAAGAAGGGGCTTAGCTGGCACTCTGTGTGCGTTGGGTTTGGGGCACAGAGGCACCAACTGCTTGTGGTGACATCTTCGTCCACCTTTGTATCTCCTGTGCCTGTGCTGCATTGTATTGCAGATAAAATCCCTCCAGCTAATTCCTTGTGCATTTCTTCATGTGCTCATGGCTCTGGTAGGGGCTGTGCTTGAGGAAACCCTTCTCTTTTCTGTATATCCCATTTCTCCATTGCTGTATGGGCCGGTCTTGAAAAATGATCAATACAAGTTATTGCAAAATTACAGTGTTTTGCAGGTTAAACAGTTTACATTTTTAAACATGGATGCCTTTTCTATCTCCTTCTAGCTATTACTTCCATTCAGAACCCATAATCAGTAATTCAGAAATTACTTCATCCTTGCTGATAGAGACGGCAGCAGGAGTAACTTCCATCATTTGATAAGACTTATAAAAATTAAGCCACTACACCACAGAGCATTCACTTCGACTGCAGTATCCCAGTGAAGGTACAAAAAAAGAAGGATGAAAATTCTCTTTGTCGTGTCCTGTGTTGCTTCTCTGATATCATCTGTGATATCACCTAATGAAATGACTTAAGAAATAATGTGTTTGGTGGCAAAAAGAGGACTGGCTTTGTTAGCTGAGCTGATTTTAAGAAAATTTGCACATGAGTTTTCAATAGAAAAGGTACATTTCATAAACAGAGAGGAGACAGTGCTGTTAATTGTAGTTGCCGTTTATACAAAGAGACATTTGGAAACTGAAGAAAAACAAGGGGATTTGTTTATAACTTGGAGAAAATAAGGCACTCTGAGTTCATTTTGTAACTTAATTTAAGGTTGTGTGATGCCACTCACAAGTCTTGTCTGATAGGCTATTACCTCATGCTGCCTTATGCAGTTTTTCTAACCTTACAGCAATTATCCTCTTTCATGATTTATATGTGGTCGGCTTGGAAAACAACCAACCAACCAGGAAAAAATTAATATTCTCAAAATGAGGCATTTTTCTCCATGTGGAGACAGTGGCATAGCTGTATGTCTCCTGCACTCGATGCAGCTTGTATTGCTTTCTCTTAAATGTTTGGATTCATTTCCTGTTCAGGGTAGACCGATCCCTCACTGAAGTAAAAACCATGTCAGCTTTAGCAGGAATGTTTTCAGAGTCTCCACCTGGGAAGACTACATCTCTGAGTGGGAAAATAAACACATTGGCCTTCAGTTGGTTCGCTGACTATTTTCTCTGCTGACAACACTAATTGTTCTGTCAGTCAGGATGGTGGTGGTTTTCAGCACCAAGTCCTGAAAGAACAGGAGGATAATGTTGTCTTTTGTTAGTATTTGAGCTCAGGAAACATGGAGGTATCTAACTTTGCCTGTGTTCATAAAGTTAACTTAAAAACCAGGATAGACTGGATAGCACTGTGCAAATGGGCATGAGCTGACACAAAGGAGCTTTCACTGTGTCTTTCCTTATGTTTCAGATTTAGTAGATTAAGGCTATTTCATATAATCTCACAAATTTTAAACTGCACTGTAATCTTGAATACATTATTACACTAGGAAGGGCCTGAATTTCGCTTAGGTATAACAGAGCAATGCTAGGCCTGTCATTCACATCATAACACTGACATGAAGGAAATACCTTTTGAAAATAATTAGATTTTTTTCTCCTAAAAGAAGAAATTTAAAGGAGGTAAAGGAGGATTTTTGCAGACTTCTAGTAGCACCAATAAGAAAATAACAGCAATACACATCACAAATTACTGATTCAAATCAGCACCAATTTCTAGAATAGAGCAGATGCTGAAGGTACTTTTTGAGACTTTTGGACCATCTAAATACATATCTACACATCTGTACTGCCAGTCCTTTTCTACAAGTTTGGTGAGTTGCTTTTTTTTTTCAGGTGAACATGGTACCCATGCTGTACTACAGGAACAGACAGACAACTCTGATTTTGTACAAGACAGTCAATATAAGCTTTTTGCAGACAAATGTTATTTCTATAGCAAATCTGTCCAGAGTGTTTCTTATATCATAATTTCTGACACAGTAGCTTCTTATTAAGTATGTCTAAAACACGGGAAAATTAAATATTGTGTCACAGATAACACTAACGTCTGCAATCACGGTTGTCATCATTATCTTCCTCACAAGACACTCATTTCCTACCCAATCAATTAAACATACCTAGAAACAATTGTTTATCTTCTAATTCTGTTTCTTTCAAATGCCTCTCTGAGTGTTACAGCCCAGAGAAACTTGGGGGAACTACAACAGTACACATTTTCCCTGATGATTGTAGTAACACTTGAGTACTTCTGTGCATATACAGGTTTGCAGAAATATATCAGCCCTCCATCTTACAAAATACTGTGCAAGAAGACACAGTGGCAGTGCACATAAATACTTTGCACAAAGGTGGTCACAGCTATGAGCTATAGTGCTGAATACACTGGCAGACACTCACAGCAGACAGCATTTGCATCTGTCTGGTCCTCTACACCTCTGTGCCTCTTCTCCTGAGCCCACTAAGCCAGTTGCAGAAATATTGCATTGCTTCCTCTTGTCTTGCACTACACAAACAGTTCATTTTAGCTCTCACAAACATCAACAAAAAAATATTTGGCCTTTGCTGTGAGGACAAATAAAGAAATACCCATAGTGGAAAGCAGCACTGAGCTGCTGCTTACTCTTGGGGAGGTCTGTTTACCTCTCTGTGTCCTGATGTCCCATCTAACTCAACATCTGGCTTCTCAATTTAAATTGCAGAGATTGTCTATTATTCCACATCCTCAAGTGCCCACAACAATAGAAACCTCTAAAAAGGATCAAGACCACTAGCACATAAAATATGGTAAGTATCAATGATGACATGGCACACATATGAAACGTCTGTCTTGTTTTGAAATAGCCACCATGTGAGTCACCACACACAGATCATCTGACAGTCAGTCCCATCTACCTTTTAAATTGTTTCACACCAGTACTGCTACCATTCATTCAGTTTTTCTCATTATTTAGACCAAAATTCTACATAACAAATAGTTAAACATTTATCTTATTGATACTCAACACTCTAGAATATTCATTACAAAAATGCACTGATGAAACCGTGCTGCCCCTCATCTTTAATTAGGATAGGCCTGAGTTCTCATCGCCACAATTTCCTGTAGGAAAATACTAATGGCATTAAAATCTGATATCTTATTCTATTCTGTGTCTAAGAATAAGTGCTCTGTCATGTTGGATATAAACAGAGTCTATCACCCCTCCATATGTGCATTTAACCCACACAGAAATAAAACTGGGGGTGTGGGAATGATTTTTATTTTGTGGGCTGTATATCACTGCTTCAAATTACTGGATAATTATGTAATTATGTAATTTATTATTATTGTGTGTGGGTTTTGTTCTGCTGTGGGGTGGTTTTTCTTGTTAGATTTTTNTATTCTTGTCCTGTAACCATTGAAGGTAATTTCCAACATGATAGGCAGGGAGATCTGTCAACTAATAATTGGTTCACCCTTTCTTCCTTTGTTAATTAAAGTTGTCTGCAGTTGGTTTTAACATATTGAACAAAGTCAGAGCTGGAGCATATTTTTCAGGACCTGCAAAGCAGGGAACTGCATCTGAGAGCTGGGACTAAGGGTTTGTAATATCATGTACTTAACAAGGTGAAAATCTGAAGATTTTGATAGTGTCAAGTCTGAGGAGGAGATTTAGTAGTGCTTTTCTCTACTGCATGTCCAACAGGGAATAAAAGTGATGGAATTGATTATCAGGCTACACAGCTACTGAAGAAAACTTTTGTCTTTGGTGTCTTTTTCCATCATGACATTTTTATTCTGTTTCATCTTTTAACCTGTTCCTCTCCCAATTTATTCTCTTTCCTCCATTTGATCCGGGTTTCTCTAGCTCAGTTGCTCTTCTCACTACTTACTGCTGCCACATTTCAGCACATTTCAGACTGAGGCATGACCAATTATTATTCAGATTTGACTCTTTAGAGTGAAGGAAAACATGGAACTTCTACAAAAACCTAAATTTGTCTATTATTACATAGTGGAACAAAAGACTGCTGCTGAAAATTCTGAGCTCTAGAAAACCTGGTTTTATTTTAATTTTTGGAATAATAGTACTGCAAGATCACTTATGAGAGAGAGAAATAAAAGCAATACTTAACAGAGTAAACATTTATTCTCTTTTTCTGTAAGTTGTCTTATTTCTTCACTATTATCTAAGCTCCAAGCTTTTATTTCTTCTGAGTCCTAAGCCTGACTCTAACACAGACCTTCTGTGCTATCCTTTTCTGTTCAAGAGACCACAAAGTATTTTGCAAGATGCAATGACAAGTAAGTAAAACAAAAATATATAATAATATTTGAAGACAGTTCTTGCTCTTCTAGTCTCCCATGTTGGTATCAGAAAATGCATCCCACTGTTATATTAATGATATGGAATGGGACATGTTTTAAGGAGTTACATATTCACATTTTATTATCCAGATAGCAGGGGACAACCTCTGTGTCCACTATTGCGTGTTGGCAGTGAGCTGCTCTATCAGAAGTGACAGCTGAATTTTTACACTGAATTAATCCCATTGACAGACATGACATACATTTGTTGCTGGGTTATTGTTGGTCATTGTGGATTGACTGGTTTACGACTGAGAGGGATTGCAAGAGTTCTGCATTTTCATTCCTGTGCCTTGTTGAGAACTTCCTAAAACAAGTGAAGGCACACCTCCCTGCTAGGTGCACTAATGCATCTGTCTTGGGGTTCACATTACTCTCTAAAGCACAGCTCTGAGATTCAAAGTCATTAGAGTGGTTAGGGGGTACTAATACCACAGAGCTGCTTTTTCTAAAATGTTGGGCAGTTCCTCCAATATTTTACCATGGACCTGCTGGGCCATTTGCAGGCTTGTGACCTATCTGTAGCTCTGATCAGGCTTTTCTTCAGGTTTTGACTTCCTGGCTATGTCCACTCAGATTTTACACAGGGGTTTTCTCTTTCACCCGCACAGGCATAGCTCTCACTTCGATTTGTGGAGTTCTGCATTTTGGAAGCTTCAATGTCATTTTCTATGATGGTGACAGATTTTGTCTCTATTCCTTCAAAGATGCCCTGCAAGGCTCCTTCTCAATTTGACCCCTTCCTCTTCCCTCTTTGCATCTCTCTGTTGGCTCTTGTTTTTCTAAGGGTGTTGACACCTGACTGTTCTTCATGTCTCATTGCTGTTGTGGCATCTCCACACGTGCTACCCTTCCTCTGTCCTTCTTGAGGTTTGAGATTATCTGCCTCCACAGATCCCCACTGGAAAAGGGAGCTGTAAGCTCCTTACCTCTCCCCACTTACCATTCCCCACAGGAAATTCTCCTCAGGAGATGTTGTTAGCCTTTAAATGATAAAAGTAACACTGTTCAAAGACTGGACCTGTAGAGCACCCTATGATGTGCACTGCACAGCACTGGACAGTTACCTGCTGGGAGAGAAGTGTGCCCTACAGAAAACCCACAGGCATGCAAGGGTTCCTGTATGGACTGGTGACTGGTATCCACCTTGGAGGAGGATTTCCTGGTTTCCTTCTGACAGAGCAGTGCACTGAACAGCTGGCCAGCTTGCTGCCACCATGCTTTTGCTCCAGGGATACTACAACCCAAGCAAGTGACACCATGCCAGGGAGATTTTGGTTTCTTTCTGTGGAAGAGCTTCTTTTTCCCAACACATTACTGCCTGCAGCTCCCTCTCCCTCTCCAAGTGCCCGTATCTCCTGGATAACCACTTATTTTCTCTCCCGGTCATCAGGGTGAATGCGTTTAAAAACAGAGCAAAGCTAAACCAAACTAAATTAAACTAAACTAAGCAAGAAGCACCCAAAATAAGCATGCCAACCCCAACGGGAGGCTGCAGGAGAGCCTGCCAGGATGTGTGTTGTGGGGGGATGTTCCCCAGGTGGCAAGCGGGGCCGGACTCACTCCAAGCCCGCAGCCCCCGCACCCTTGGCGGTGCCGCAGCTTCCCCCGGGCTCCCTCCCTGGCCGTGCCTCCCCCGCGGGCAGGCCATCCCTCACCCTTCAGCGTGGAGGCAACAAGCACAAAGAGAGGAACTCCTTTTTTGCTGGATTTTTTTTTTTTTTTCCTTTTTCCCTTTTTTTTTTTTTTTTTTTTCCCCTTCGTGGGGGGCTCGAAAATACCTCCGTGATCGACATCGGGCACCGCGCAAGGCTTCGGCAGAGCAGAGGTGCTGTGCACTCGACAATGCTGTTAAAACGCTGGTAAAGTTAACGCAGCCTCGATGGCATCTGAAAAACTGAAAAAGAGACCAGTTTCAACCCCAATCCCCACTGGAGGGGATACGCTAGTATGTTTCTTATTTTTATTTTCCTTATAGCCTGTTAAATTGACTAATAAAGTCAACACAGAGTTCTCTGTGTGGCTTCAAAAAACTCGGTAATTTTGTTAGAAAACGTTGAAATCCAACCCCAAAGTATTCAGCCCAAATATTTAGTTAAAGTAACCCTGTGGGTTAATAAACTAAACAAAGGCAAACCATGCAAAACTGCAGCAATGAAAACCAGACTTAAATAAACGAAGGAAAGTTTATAAGAACCCTTTAGCTGGAAAAAAACAGCGAGGGAAAACTGCATGAACGTTTAATATGAAGCATGTGATACACAGGGGCTCGTTTTACAGGTATACGGCTTCTCTTCAGACGGTCGTTGTCTCCAGAAAAATTTCGAAAATTATTTTTCTGTTAAGCTGCATTTCCTTCGAAACCTCACTGCAGCGTTTTCTACTGAAGAAACACTCGACAGCTTTTGGCAGGTTAAGAGGACCTCTTCTCCCTCTCGCAGCTCTCTCACTGCCCACACTTCACCACGTTGCTAATTTCGGTGTCTGACTTGTTTAGTTATTTCAGCTCCAGTAATGTGGTTGCAAAATATTTACCTTTCACACAAGAATCTGGATTATTTTGATTAGAGACCGATGCACTCTTCAAAATGTTTGCTTATGAGCAGGAGTTCTTCAAAAAGGGGCACAACAAAAGATCCCTCTTCTCAACCATCGCTTTTAAAACAGTTGTTAATAGCTAAACCCCGGGTTGCAATAGAGGTGGAGTAAGCCTTTAAAAAGAAAGAAGGAAAGAAAAGAAAAAAA
>WEIU01020651.1:27861-45361 GCA_013389925.1 Aegithalos caudatus | reverse complement strand
GACTAATGTATTTATTTTAAATATCACAGGGAAATTATGACATCACCGGCAAATAATGCTGGGGAAGTTTGCCTTCCTTTTGAAGTACGCTGCAGTGAAACATGATTTTAATTACATAATCACTTTGAAACCGTAATTATATAATAAACGAGGGGGATTAAGCGGGAAGTGTACAGTACATTAAAAATTGCTTAGGTCCCGGAAAAACAAGCCGAACACACAGTGAGAAACGCTCGGTCACGAAGATCGCTTGATAAATTCGGGCTACAGCGTTTTGTCCGAAGCGACAAAAAAAGTCCCCTCCGACAGCCGAGGTTCTCTTCCCGGTTTTATTTTCGGAGAACACAAACCCAGCCCCGGTTTCGCTCTCCGCCGCCTTTTCCCGGCGGGAGCGCGGAGCTCGGGCCGGCCGTCACCGGGGAGGGGCCGAGCTGTCCCCCGCTGCCCCGGGGAGCCGGGCGGTGACAAACCTGGCTTTGAAAAGGGGGGATTGATTAATTGATTGATTAGTCTCCCTCCCTCCGCCCGCGGGGTTCCGCACACGCGGGCCGGGAGCGCCAGGCGGGATTTATTTAATTGTGCAGCCGTGGGCTGAGCGCGGAGCTGGGACACAGCGCCCATCGCTCCGCCGTCCTCCGGAGCCAGGCGGACGAGAGGTCTTGTTTCACTTTTTAGGTGGCCTTTTTTTTGTGTGTGTTTGTATGTTTGCTTGTTTGTTTGTTTTGCATTTCTTGGTTTCGTACGGCTCTCGTGTTTCTTTTGGTTGGGCTTGTTTGTTTGTTTGTTTGTTTTTAAGGGGCCAGACCGCAGCGCGGCAAGGTCCCGGGGACCCTCCCTGTTTCCCATGTGCTCCCCTGGGGTTGCCGTCGCCTTTGCAATCTGTCAGGCACGGGAATCAGATCTGCCAGCCTATCTCTGCGCCTCCCCTCCTCCCGCCCCCGCTTTTCCCCGTCCCCCTCGGACCCAGCCAGGCGCCCGCAGTGCAGCGGAGCAGTGGACACCGGGATCCCCGGGAGCACAGAAAGCCCCAAGGAAAGGCAGGGAGGGAGGGACCTGGCTCACACAGAGAGGGCCTACACACAGCCCAGAGGGGAAAGCTCTGGGGACAGAGGTTGGATCCCCGGACCAGAATGAAATTCAGACACAGCTAACCCAGTGCAAGAGTCTCTGCTTGCAGCACTGGGAGTTTCCAGAGGTTTATTGGGAGTCAGCTTGGCTCTCAGGACACATCAGACTCACCCCTTGCCATGCAGTGAGCTGGTCCCAACACTTGTCTGATGGGTTGCTCACATCAGGGTCATATCTTCAGGTCTGGACTCTGTATTTCCTACTCATCAGGACATTTTACTTTTTGGAAGGTGAAGAGGAAACACGGCAACACGGATGCCCTTCACTGCACAAATGGCTTGGACCATCCCATGAAGCTTTGTGCTGGACTGGAGAGCTGTACCTGGAGATCTTCTTCATCTAGATGTGCTTCTAGCAAATCCTCTGCTCAGAAAGACCACTGCAAGCACAGAGAGGTCTTGTAAAGAGCTGGCATGTGGAAAAGCACAGGTAATCTGCTTGGTGCAGCTTCCCAGCCTGCAGGGAACGAAGGAGACTGGCACCCGGGGACCAGGCAGCTCCTTGCTTTATCCCCAGCCCATCTAGCAGGTTTTTATTTGGTCTCTGAAGTCAAGGGTCACTATTTCCAGGACTTGCAATTCCAACACACACCCACGTGGCTGGCCTGGAAAGCACTAAGTCAGGAGACTGCTTAATGATGGCACAGAAAGCCAAACCAAGTGTGGGACCCTCATCAGGTGTCTCTGGACCTGGGCAGACCAGATGGCTCCCCACGGTTCCCTGCAGACCAGCCCCAAACCCATGGATTCCTCTAGGAAAGACAGCTTACATTCACATGCAGATGCTAACTGCATACCCAAGAGGCTGTCCCAAAGAGAGTAATTTCCCCAGATGCTAGCTGTGTGGTCATGAATTCTCAGGAATATAATTTTTTCATATGAAAACATTTATTTTTCCCCCAGATGTCACGGTAATTAAGGCGGAAGAATGCACTCTGTTAAATGTGTGAGAAAGATCATGGTGCCCCACAAGTCCACGGGAGTCCCTGGAGGACCAAGTACCAGATGGCACAGATGAGCCTCTGACAGGGGCGTAGGGGTGTGTAAAACAAGCAAAAGCCTTTTGAGAAGCTATCACAAGAGAGCAGCTGGTCACAAAGAGAAGCTGGTCACAAAATATGCCAGGGGAAGGTTTGTGGTGCAGTGGGCGTCCCCAAAGTTGTCTAATCAGTGCTGCACACTAGCCATCATGGGGTGTTTTAATCAGAAATAGGTTTTGTGGTCATCATGGTGTAGTGTCTGCTGTGGCACTGCCAGAAATCCTGGTCTCCTAATTTCGTGGGGGGAAAACAAAAGAACAGAGGAATGAACAAAATATCTGCCAGAAAATAAGTAGTTTGAAGAGTCAGTCAGTGACACCTGTAAACCACAGGCAGCAAGGAGAGGGAAATAGGAAGCTGTTCTGGAGCTAAAGGACAACAAAGTAGTAAGAGTGCCTGAAGCACCCAGAAGTCTGTTTTCCACTGTGCAGATGTGGAACTTTTTAAGTCAGAAGCCCATAAGTGTAAATGAGTTGAAAAACAAAGGAGTAAATTTGTGCTTGGTTCATGACAGGACAGCCCATGGGTTTGTCCCTGCAGTAACTTCCCAAACTGCAGCTTATTAGAGGCTGGGAGGTTGCAGGTCAGGATAACTCTCAGCTCACTTGACTTTTGTGTTTTTTAACTCCCACTCTGGCAAATATTATTCTCTGTATAAACCAGATTGTTTTGGAGCATCTCAATAACACTGATAATGTAAGAATTCATACTTAAACAGCTTGTTTCATCCAAGTACTTCAGAGGCCTCTGCCGATGTGGTTAAGTTTGCAAAATAGCCTTGGACAGATGCAGCAGTTTGTTTACTTCATATTTAGTAGAAACTGTGTGTACACTTGGACCAACAGATGGAAAGACATAACAAAATTATTTAAATAGTTTCCCCAGTGGAAGTTCTTCCCTGAATAGAGTGTGTTGCAAAAATTTCACTGACAATTTGAAAAGCAAAGGAAACTGAGATGAGAACTACACTGGAAAAATCTAAGGGTATAATATAATAAAATACAACTTACTGGACTGGATATTCTTGGTTTGACTGAGTATAGGTTTATATCAGACCCATTTAAATTTAATAGGAATTGTTTATTTTGTAGTGGAAGCAGCTACTTTGAGATGATATGTCCTTCCATCACTTTTTATTTGACTGAAAAAAACCCCCACTGTTGCTTCAGTTGCTTCATCCAGCAAAAAAATTGATAGAGACACCTTCTCTAAAGGCTCTTCTTACCTGCTAAAGCTCACTGTTGTCTGGACTGCATGTCAGACAGAGCCTGTGCCAGTATTAGTTTCAGCCAGGATAGACTTCATTTTCTTCTTAGTAGCTGGTATAGTGCTGTATTTGAATTTACTATGAGAATCATTTCAACAGCACACTGATATTTTTGTTGTTGTTGTTTTGTTAATATTTACCCTAAGGACCTCTCAGTTTCTGTGCTCTGCAAGTGAAGGGGGGCACAGGAAGGTGGAAGGGAGGATGGTAACAGGACAGGTTTTTATGAGACAATTATTATGAGATAATTTGGTTCTAGAGGAATAAACCTGGCATATTTTGTGACAGACATTTACCTCTTCATTCAAATTCTCCTCCTCATTGGGGAGGGAGTAGGTGTGAAGGAGAAATGAGTGAGGAGTTGTGGGGTATTTACTTGTCAGGTGGTGTTAATACATGAGAGTGCCCAAAGCTCTTTCCCTAACAGGTATAATATGTTCATATCTCCAACACACTGATGGAAATGCACCCCTGCCTTGCATTCCCAGTACATAGGCAGTGGAAGAGAGGCTCAGAATGGCATGGCCCAGGACATCCATCATCATCCTCTGGGAACCAAGAAGAGGATTCCAGCCACTGTTGGTGCAAGGATGTTTTTCACATAGACCTTGGCAGAGTCATGGAGAAGAGGACCCTTCTTGTGAGACCAAAATGTTGCACAACACACTTTTTGCAGTTTATGGGAGGATCTGAGCACATTTCTGGACTCTGAGATCTACTGGCAGACTGCAAAGTCATGGAAATAGAGGAGGACACATAGAAGTTTAAGCAGTGATAGTGGAGCACTGTCATATTATTGATTTTCTCATGTGCAGTCTACCTATGAGAGATTTCAAGGTGCTGAACTTGAAGAAAGAGCAGATCAAGTAAATAAAATTACTATTCTTTTTGCTATTCATATTTGAGTTATCAATATCTACCCTTTCAAGGCTGTTGATTGATGTAAAATAATCAACCAGAAAAGAAATGTGGAAGGAAGAGAGATAGAAAACTTTTTTTTTAAAGACAGTATGTTTAAAAATATCTTCTTGATAATCACAGATATCCATTAATTATGGATATGAAGAACTGCTTGTCAGGTTTCACAAAGCCCAGGGAAGGAGATCTGTAACTTCATCAGTGTCCCCAGAATGTCTGTGAATAAAATCTACCAGAAGAACATTTCTTTCTTTTTATTAGTGATCTTTCACCACAGATAAGTCTATCCATTTGTCCAGTTTTTGGTATAAAAGAAAACAGGCAATTCCTGAGATTGAGTGTTTGTTTAAATAGAAGTTATCCAGATGTAAGCTGGGGCTGGGAATCAGTAATTGGCCTTATGTAGATACTTGTGTTCTGATGTCTTATTTTAACCTAATAGTATGTAGGGAATGGCTTGAGAAAAAACTGAAAGAGCCATTTTTCTCTGCCATGAGGATACACACGTGAAGAATTTTTCTGGAGTTTTTGCTTCATTTATGCCTCTGGAAACAGTGAGCATCCTTTGCAGATGAGGCTTAGAAACTGTTCCTCTCTGTTTTGGGAGCAGGCAATTTTCTGCCCCTGATAAATACATAGATGGGGAAAGAAAGCTGATTGTGTTTTGACTGAATTTATGCCTGCCTCAAAGTCCAGGCACATACTTATTTATTCCTTTGCCTTTAGGTACAATGGGCAATGAAAGTGACCTTGAACATTTCACTTTAGTAGAGAAACCTAATTTTATACGAGCTTAAGATATTTTTGTAGAAATTGTTCCAGTACTCATAAGAATGGAACAGGATGAAACTTTGACCAAACATGATAGAAATAATTATCCACCAGAGGAAAGCATTTTGTGAGGCATAGATTTTGTATAGGAGAGAATTGTAAATTATATCCAGGCATCAGCTTTTTTCTTTCAATCTAGATCTCAGTGGATCTAGAGTTCTGTATGGCTCAAAGCCTACATCTCTGAAGTGTGGTTATTTTTAACAACACTGAACAAATTTAAAACACCATGCATGCTATGAAGTTTTAAACATATGACATTAGAAGTTTTTTGCAAAGATATCTTGGAACTCCTGGCTGGAATGTTCCTCTGGTCACCAACATATCCATAGAAGGATATGAAAATAAGTAATTAAATAGCTATTACCTTCAACATACTGATTTTGACCTTTTCAAGACTGTGGTGCTAAAAACAATCTTCCACTCAAGAGCTGTTGATAACTGAACCCCACTTGTAGTCTTGCAACTTGCACAGGTGCCTTTCTTAGTCAGCTTTCCCAGAGCCTTTAAAATAATACAGAAACCTGTAGGTCTCTGGACCACAAGCTGACCAAAAAAAACTAATTAGTTCATTCAAATATGTTTCCAAAATTCCAGATGATAGCACAAAGCACACTTAACTGGGCAATAGAGATCATGCTAAACCTTTTAGATTTTTCTTTATAAGATAATTTGGTTCTAGAGGAATAAACCTAGTGTTTCAGAGACAGCCTTCTGCCTTTGAAACCTTCTCAAAGAAAATGTCTTCTGCTATCATAATCTGAAGACAAGTTACTCACTATTTCCCAGCTGGGCTTCTTCTTCTATAGACTGCTTCTGTATCCTCCTTCTTGCTGCTGTCTGGCCTAGGCTCTCAGCTGCAGATAGCCCATTGCCAATCCCATCTTTTGTGCATTATTTAAATCTAATTATCTCTGTAATGCTTCCTCTATGTGACAAGGTTAAAATCAGACCAATGATGACAGAAACCCTGTCTTAGAAGTGTGTTAACTGCATCACTATTTCCCCTAAACTGTCAGCCCCAAACCTGTTAACCTGGAAAAGAGCTTGTAGAGAACACCTAAGGAGAGAGATGCCAGCCACCCTGCTCCCTTTGCTGTGACTTGCTCTCTTACTGCACACAGAAGGTATCTGTGCTCAAATGGCTCAGAAACCTCAGGAACTTCAGAAACCAGGTTTGTAAGTAGGATTTGGAGCAAATGATCTGATCAGTGATGCTTCTGAAAATAAAATGAGAACCTTCTCAGGGCTGCTGTTCTGGATCAGTACAATCACTGGTTCTGCCTTATGTCTAGAAGACTCTCCTGGAAGTTCAGGCAAGGTTATGTTGAAGTACGACCTCCATGTCTCAGAGGGAGATAATCCAACATGTTGCACTTGAATCAGGTCATGTTGTTGGTATCTTACAGATAAATACCACTTACTGCACCAATATCACACAGTGAAGCAAAATCATAACAGAGGACACACAGTGAAAACAAATGTATTTAAACATAACCACATGTTCTGTGATTCCACAGGACTAAGTCTTCAAAGTAATAATATTATTTGTAAAACACCTCCCTTGGCAAATTTTGCTGGACCATGAAAAATACGGCAATAAAAATGTCATTTGGAATGTTATGTAAAATCATTCAAGAGAAGAACAAATAATGGAGCCTGGGATGGAGAAAATTAGCTTGGATACCAGTGAAACACACAGAATCAAGAGGGATCCACATAGGAAACATTTGTGGAAGGAAAAGGTATGTGACTGCCTGTAAGGGTAGTGGGGAAAGAGAGGAGAAGTAAAGAAGTAGTGATGAGTGCTAGCAGTTTCAAGCAGGAAGACAGGCTGCTAAATAATTTCTTACTGTCATAAAATAGGGAGTCTGTAGCAAAAAATAAACAAGGGATCTGACAGTGTCAAGGCTCTCATCCTCAAGTGTACCAGCCTGGATGGTCTGTGCCACGTCTGTGTTTGGGTCTGTCTCTCTTCCTTCTTTGAGCTGCCACTTGCCTGAGCAGCTGGGCCCACATTTTTCCAAACTGATCATGGCCACAGCTGGCCCATGGAGAACTCTCTGGGGAGCTGCAGGACCCACTCGTGGAACAGTGCTAGCTGTTGCTTTCCTTCTACCTGCCAATCATATGGAAAAACACTACACTATGCTAAAAATATCCTGTAAATTGCTATCAAGACAAACTGATAAGACAAACAGTTAAATTTTTGTGGAAAGCTTACAAGAACCTATGCACTATAGGGATGTTCATTTAGGGCAACTGGCTATTGGCACACACCCTCAGTGCTGGACCTTTGCCTGTCACCAGACACTGATTTCAACAGGGACTCTGGGTTTCTCAACATCTCAATTGCTTTCAAAAATGGGCCCTTTCACCAAATCCAGTCAGAATTTTCCTGCAGGATACTGAAATGACAAGACCCAGCTGTGAACAGGAGGCTGTAAGGAGGACAGGACTCCTTGCAGCTCCATCACATTTGTCCCACACCTTTAGAAGACAGTGTTGTGGCTGAGCAGCTTTCTTCTGACCTGACCTTGTTGCCAGTATTTTCTCTGGCAAGTAACAATTGTAAATTTTTTATGTTTCCAAGGAAATATTTTTCAGACACCTAGCAATGTGATATTTTAGTGACATAGCAATGTTATTGATTCTGGAAAGAGGATTTTTTTCTCCTGCTTAATTGTCTTCCCTGTTTCTGCCATGAGGATGTAAAAGGACTTTACAATTCCTGTCCTATAAAATAATAAATCAGTTGTCACTGGTCCTAAAATAATGCATTCACCTCTTAAAATTTTGGAATCTCTTAGTGAAGCAACAAGTGAAACAAACATCTTCTAGGAAGACATACACTGATTTTTGTGCCATACAGATGCTGACATAGACAGTGATATGAATACAGGCTTCTCTATCCTTCTTTTCATTCACTGCCACTTGGAAAACACAGGTCAGATGAGTTATACAGGTTAAGAATGCCTAGATGTAAAAAGGGATGGTTTTATAATTGGGCTTCCTCAGTGCAAAGCTGCTGGTTTTTAATCTGGAATTTACTGTTGATTTTAAAGTATCAGGATCATTTAAAGGCAGGCCATACAAGTGGTAGGCCCACATATAAAGCAGACTAAGTCATTCCACTCATGTGGAGGAAAGCTAGAGAGTAGTGTAAAAACTCACATGTGATGAGTTGGGTGAATGAATAGATTAGAAAAGGAAGGAGAGGAACAGATGAGTTCTAAGCATTTGGAAAAGCTCTTCTTGAAAAACAGTGATTGAATCAGGAAATCCCACACAGCAGAATGGCAGTGAAGGCCTTAGGAATTGTGCATCTCTGTTTGTGGAATAGCACAGCCTGTACAAGAGTGTGACAGCCTGATATTACGTTTGTTGTGTTAGGTTTGTGATTAAGATCTGTACTTAGAGCTTAAAATGTCCAGCCCCATTAATTTTTCAAACTGGAAGGACTTAATTTAATTTCAAAAAGAGATGGAGTACATTTTTGTTAAAATATGAAGACTGTGCCAAGCATTCAAAATCTAAGAGGAAGAAATTTGTAGAACTTATTTCATACACACACACCCCCTACCTTATGTGCTGGCATTATGAGGTAGCCCAACTGCATGTTTATGTGCTGTTTTTTTTTTCTTAACAGGAATATTTTAACAGTCAGAGCATGAGGTCTGATACTTGGAGAATAAAATAGGTTTATTTACAGAAGAAATCTGCTCTCCAGAAGACTTCTGCCTCATTTATTGAAGTTCCAAGGCATGCAAGGAATAGGATGAGTTATAAAGACATGATCTCAAGGTTAAGGCAGTTGAAATTCATGTAACACTACTATTCATCTCTGTTCCCCTCCAAAATTCCTCTATTCTACTGAAAAAAAAGTTACTTAAATTAAGTTATATGAACTTGTGGTTTGCACAGCAAGCCAGAAGCAGAGAGCCAGCTCACAGAGATGAGAGCAGCCTGCATGTCCAGAGGGAACCACTCTCTCTGTCATCATTTTGGCTTCAGGCAGCTGGCTCTAGGGCTCCCTTTGAGTCTCCCTGCTGCCTGGAGGGTGAGGCATCCCAGCCAGGCTGTCACTTGTTCCCTCAGCAGTGTCAGGTTCCAGTTCCTGGGCACACCTGTGGAGCTGGGTACCACCCCACAGCAGGCTGGGACTGCCAGGCTCTCTCAGCTCCTGCAGCAACAGCCTTGTTGCCTACACCAGGGAAAGAGAAAAAAAAAACAACTGCATGCTAAGAAAAGAAGTCCTGAGGAGCAGTGAAGTCTGAATTGAGCAAACAAGCAATCATTTATAGGCCACAAAATCAGTGTTAAGCTGCCAAACCAAAGAGGCCCTTCAGAGTTGCCTAACAGAAAAACCAGCAAGGAAAACAGTGTGCATTACTCCCACAAAATGCCATAAAGCTAGAAAAAAGAAGTCAGAAAGTCCTTAGTGATTAAAA
The DNA here is from genome assembly GCA_013389925.1 of Aegithalos caudatus. Taxonomy (NCBI): domain Eukaryota; kingdom Metazoa; phylum Chordata; class Aves; order Passeriformes; family Aegithalidae; genus Aegithalos; species Aegithalos caudatus. The sequence continues at coordinate 35,727 of WEIU01020651.1, read as the reverse complement.
AGCCACAGAAACACCAAGAAAAAAAAAATGGCTGGAACACTGTTCAAACATCCAAAAGTGAGAAAACATGTAATTAAACAGAGCCCCGCCTGTGGTACTATATGACAAGACTTAGATCCTAAGAAACTTTCTTTTTTTCCCAACTTCTGCCACATTTTGCTGCATACTTATTTGTGGCAATTGATTGATCTTAGGGAAAGGAATGCTATTTCACAGTTTTACTTAGAATCATAGAATCACAGAATAAGCTGAGTTGGAAGGGACCCACAAGGTTCATCCTGCCCAACTCCTGGCCCTGCACAGGACACCCCAAGAGTCACACCTTGTGCCTGAGAGCCTGAGAGTGTTGTCTAAAGGCTTCTTGAACTCTGTCACACTGCTGCTGTGACCACTACCCTGGGGAGCCTCTTGGCAACCTTCTGGATGAAGAACCTTTTCCTGATATCCAACCTGAACCTCCCTTGACTCAGCTTTGTGCCACCTCCTCAATTCCTAACCCTGGTCATGAGCATGAGGATACTGGTACCTGCCACTGCACATGAAATGCCACTCCACTTCACCTTTTGAGGCTGTTGAAGACCCCAGTGAGGTCTCCCCTCAGGCTCCTCTTCTCCAGGCTGAGCACAACAAGTGTCCTCAGCAGCACCTTTTTAAGGCTTTCTCTCCACATCCATTGATGGCCTGCTCTTCACCATTTTTGTGTGCCTGCTTTGGACACTCTCTAACAGCTTAACATCTTTCTTATACTGTGGCACCCAGAGCTGCCCCCAGCACTGGAGGTGAGACTGCCCCAGAGCAGAGCAGAGCAGGACAATCCCTCCCTTGCCCAGCTGATGCTGCCCCTGCTGTCCCCTGGACACTCTGGCCCTCCTGGCTGCCAGAGCACTGCTGGCTCCTGTTCAACTTGCCACAGTCCAGAGCTCCCAGATCCCTCCCACAGCTTGTCTCTCCATCTTCTCATTCCCCACTCTATCCCACAACCAGGGCTGCCTCATTCCAGGTGCAGACTCTCACACCTGTGCTTGTTGTGCTTCCTTAGCTGGTCACTGTCCATATCTGGTTAGTCCAGGTGTCTCTGCAGCTCCTCCCTGCCCTCCAGGCAGCCAGCAACTTCTCCTGATTAATTATTCTTTCCAGTCCTTCATCCATGTAAATAATGGAGGTGTTGAAGAGCACAGGGTTGAGGATAGAGCCCTGTGGAACCCCACTAGTGACAGGTTGCCAGCCTCGTGTCCTTTCATTCACTGTAACCCTTTACACTCATCCCATGAGCCAGTTGCTCTGCCATTGCATAATGTGGTTATCCAGCTGTGAGCTGGGAATCTTGTCCAGAAGGATATTGTGAGAGGCAGCATCAAAAGGTACTTCTGCTCCTTTTTTCACCTGCCTCTCTATTCTTTCTTTTTAGCTTCCTGAGTGTTGAACCCTGTGGAACAGCTGATGCTTAGCCTTTCCTCTGAGAGAAGAAAAAAAAAAAGATATTTTAGTCAATGGCTCAATTGTCAAAAACATCCAGTGAAACACAAGAGGAGGGAGCAAGGATTGTAGGCCAGCTGCATCTAGTGAGGAGGAATTCACAACATGGTTGCAAATAAATACTGTGAGGTGTCTTTTTCCTATGATGTTTGATATTGTACCAATCACAGATTCATAGAAATAAGAATATTTATTCTTATTTAATATTATTCTTACTTATTATTCTTACTTAATATTTATATTCATAGAAATAAGAATATGAACAGATCTGTTAGTTCAGCAGTATGTTCCACAAAGGATTTCTGGTGATGGGTTACACATACAAAGTAAATTTAAGTGTTTAACTTTGTCTAGGATTTTAAAGTTTTTCTAGAGACTAGATACCACTGACCTTTTGCAAATTACAGCTTTTTTTTCCCCTTTATTTTCATTGCTGGATTAAGCTACCCACACATCCCTCTCTTTCATTTCTCAGCACTACTGCAGCACCAGCTACAGCAGTAATAGCACTAAGTAGTAACATTAAACAGTAAATAATATTGGGGATTTAAAAGAGTATTTGATAATTTAAATAATAGAGTAGTTTGTGCTAATTTTCACAATAAACAAAAAATTACTGTAGGTTTGTTGTGCTCTCAGGGCAATGGGGTGAGATGCATTGGCACCATGGAGAAGCAGAGTGGGCAAAGCACATGAGGACACCCTGAGCATCACTTACAAGTGGGGCACAAGGTCCAGTTGCCAGGTTCCATCTGCCATATGTCATATTTAAATCACTACATGACACCAACAAGCTGCCCAGATCCTAAAATCACACTGTCAGGATCAGGTTGACAGGGGAAATAAGCTGACATTAGCTGAAATCTGCAAAAATTATGTTTTGTTGGTATCAGGCAGTTGTTCTTTAATATTTTTTTAGTCCTATGTAGCCTAAAAATAGGAACAGTATTCACCCCATCTCTGAGATATTGTTTGGAACACTTTCTTGACATCAGTATTTTCAAATACAGCCCTTTTTTTGTTTGTCTGTTCTCTAAGCCAGTGAAATGAGAGTACTGAGAACACCTTTGTCCATGAAGTTTGTAAGAGTTAAGCAGTGACAGAAGAAGGCACTACAGATCCTTCACAGAAGTTTGTTATTGTATAAAATTGCAATCCAAATGAGAAAATGTTTATTTACCAGAGCTCAATCCACATGCAATTAGGCAGGCATCCTTGCTGAAATAAACCACTGATTCTTATATGAAGGTTTATTTTCCAATGGGAGGACAGCCTGCTTTCTCTCTGCACAGCCATCTGTATGCAGATTTGCTTCCTTCCTGAAAACAACTGTGTGTATTGTCACTTCTCTCTCCAGAGAGTGCCATCATTTATATCAAGGTGTTTACTAACAGTTTATGTGTGCTCACTGCTGAAGGAAAATTTCTGCAAACAGGAGGGTCATTTTTGTGCAAAAATTTCCTTTAAACCACTGCTTTGCAATGACTGGTAAGACATTGATCATTTCTTGATATTATGTACTTCTGTTAATTCAGAGAATCTATGAAATCAAGAGTTATGCAAGAGAGGTCACAGTAGCTCACATCTCCCACCATGCTGAGGCACTGCAAAGAATTAAACTTTCTTACACCTTTCACTGCACTAATTCATTAAAATTAATTGTATAAGCCCGAATTATTATTTTTTTTCCTTTGGTTTAGACTAGCATATCTCTTTCTTTTCAGGTATTATGTCTGTTATATTATGGTCTTTGCTAGAGCAGTGAAACTGCTTCTGAAATCTTTTTACTATATGAGTGCCAAAAAACTGGGGTAACTGACAATATAAACCTCAATAAAAAGCATGTTGTAAAACAATATTTTCATGTACCTAATAGAGAATGTTACACAATCTACCAGAAGTAAACATTTTGACTGCCACTTAAGAACATATTAATAGTTGCCATATACACTCGCATACACTTGTTCCAGCTGTTGAACTTTAAAATTGTACTTTTTCTTTATATTTTATTTATTATTTTAGTTTTTTCATGATGTGACAGAGTGTGATTGTGTCAGTTAAGAAATGTAAGCCAGGTTCCCTATATCTGAAATTTGCATAACACTACCTTGGGTCCTTGAAGAGAATAATTAGACCAAGACTGTCTCAAACATCTATGGCAGAAGTTGGGCAGCTGAACTTCTGTGTATTTGTTAAAGAGAAGATAGTTTTCCCCACTCCATCTGCCCATTAATTTGATATGGAGCTCGTTTTTATCATGAATCCCATCTCTTTTTCTATATAGATATTTTTCCCCAAAGACAATAAGTTCTTTCAAGTCCATTATGTTTGCAAACCTCATCTTTTTGTGTGTGGATGGAATATTGCTGTCTGTAGCATAAGATTTGGAAAGGGTAGTGTTGATTTATTGACTGCTTAATAGTTTCTCAGCAGCATTTGTCAAACAACACATTGGATAATTTTCCTAGTCAGAGTTGCTTTCTGAAGAGCAGCTCATTGGACTTTGAATGTGTAGGTCTAACACTCAACAAGATTCATCAGATGTAATAACACTCAAATAATTATTAAAAGGTAGGCATTCTGACTTCATCAGAAAATACTGCAACCTACTGAAATTCATCTAAGCTGCTATGAACTAGACATAGCAACTTAGATGAAGTCTAAGTCTTCATATCTCCTGCAGGTACATTCTTATTCTCTGAGATGTTGTGGCCTTGCAAGCCTTGAGACATTACTCTGGCAGTAGGCAGATATTTACCATTCATTTTTGAGGGAGTCTCCTGTTCTTTAGCATTGAATGTCAGATTTTCAGGACTAGCCTGGTGGTAGAATGAGAACCACAGCAGCTCTGTGGCTCCCTTGTCCTCAGGCAATAAGTCATCCCTCTAATTTCAGGGTGGTGCAGAGCAAATTTAAGAAGTCAGGCGACCTAGTCCAGACAAATATAGTCCACATTAGTTACTGGAAATACTCCCTGTGCTCCAATTATCTTCAGTCTTTTTAACAGATTTCTGAGTCCTTCAGGATTTTCTTCAGCAAAAAACTCTGTAAATAATTAAATGTGTTGATTACAATAAAAAAAATTAAATTCTGCTGTAAGTACTTCTCCTTTTGTGGTTTTACTGAAAAAGACATACTATTCTTAGGTAGAGATATGCAATCAACATGTGAAGAAATGTGTCCCACAAATAAGTGACATTTTACAGCTTTTCAACCACCAGCACTGGTTTACTCATTCCTATGTTGCAGATGGAACTTACATATCAAACCTAGATCCCATTGTTCTGAACACAAAAAAAAAAAAATCTCACCAATTACATGACTGCAACAGAAATGAGGAATTACCAGATTTTCCAGGTTAAGATCTTAATATTCTGGTTGCTATTACTCATCAGTCCATGTGCTAATTGGGAGATATCTGAAGCATAGGACAGCTTTTCTTATTGCAAGGAGATGAAAGTATCTTCTCCTAGCAAAGGGTATATCTTGTTAAAGAATCACAGTGGGGAGATCTGTGGATATTTTTTGCCTTTATCCCTTTCAGCATGCTGTAAAAGGTTTCAGAAAAACAGAAATGGGAAGAAAAGGAAGTTTTCTGGTTCTTGGATGTAAAGTAAGCTGTGCTTGCTACTGGGAAATAGCAAAGGCTTATTAAAAAATTGTTGTTTCCAAATGGTCCAAATTTTTTGCATATGCTTTTGTGTTTGATATGATGACAACAATGAAGGCAAAGGTGTTTCTCAGCTGCTCCTCAGATCAGCTGCAGGTTCATGCATCTGCAGGTTCACCATGGACATGGAGCACATACTGCCAGTCAGGTTAGCTCTCATGGTTGTGTGGTCTCACCTTCCTATCACTCAGCCTTGCTTTTCAGGATTTGTTTTTATAGCATGGTACCAGCCTAACAGAAAAGGTTAATTTGGCCATGTATAGGTCATATATATTATAACTTAAACTGCTCTCTGATAAAGGAACTGTGTGCCAAAATCATAGAACCATAGAATGCCAGGTTGGAATGGGACCTCAAGGGTCATCTATTCTAATCTTTCTTTCTAAAACAGAGTCTCTAGCACACCATGGTTCAACACAATGTCTAACTTAATCTTAAAAGTATTGTATGCTGCAGAATCCACCACTTCCATGCAGAGTTCATGCTGGAGGCTGATGGTTCTTTTTGTGAAAACTTTTTGTCTTGCGTCTAATCAGAAGCACCCCAGGCATAATTTGTACCCAATAGCCCTCAATTTTCCATGTGACTCTTGGTAAAAAAGGAACTCCATCTTCTCTGTGCCTAGGCTTTAAATACTGGAACACAGTGATAAGGTATTACCAAAGTCTTCCTTGTCTCAAGGCTTAACAAACCCAATTCTCTCAATTGTTCCTCACATGTCAGATTCCCAGGCCTTTGATCATCCTTGTGGTCCTCTCTGGGCCTTCTATTTTGTGCACATCTATTTTGTACAACAGGGACCAAAACTGAACACAAGATTTGAGGTGAGGCTGGACAAGCACTGAGTGGAGCAGGATAACAACTTGGTCATCTCTGCTGGTGGTGCCCTTGATGCCACCCAGGCTCCTGTCACCTTTCTGTTCCACAGCAGCCACTGGTCACTCATACTGAGCTTTGTTGTCCACCAGGTCTTTTCCCATAGAGCTGTCCCCCAGATGGGCAAATCCCAGTCCATACCTCACTTCTGGAGTTCACTTCTCCAGGTGTTCAACAAGGAATGTCTTTCACTCATCCTTGCTGATCTTTGTGAAGTCCTCTTTAATCCACTCTTCCAGCCAATCCTGGACTTTCTGCAGGGTGTGTTGCACAAAGTGTCCACTTCCTCTTGGAATTTGTTATCTTCATCAAATTTCATTGGGCTGATGCCTTGGGAAGGCTGACCTGAAACAGAGACTGGACAGAGCTAGAGAATAAAGTAGATATTTATTGAAAGGCCTTTAGGATACACCTTGGGGAGGACAGGGCCTAACCAGGCCTACACCCAAGGTGGACTTAGAATGGTCACAAAATGGCTGACAGGTCACAAGCTCTTAAATTTTTCTAAGTTTTGGTTCATTTGCATATTGGGTTTAATTGTCCAATTACAGCTTCAGGTTGTGAGGACTTGACCTTCTTGTTCCTGCTTTCAGTCCACTGTTGTTTGTGCTTTTGGGCCTGAAAATTGTCCTTGGTGTTCATCAGGAAAAGGATTTGTTTTGTCTCCCTGCTCTGTGAAGAGAGCTGACCAGCACTTAATGTGAGGCTCAGAACTACAGCCCTGGGCAGCACAGAATCTGAAAAACATGAAAGCTAAAACTTAAGGCATCAGGGTCACACTTGATTCCATCTTCCAGATCACTTATGGAGATACTAAACAGCAGTGGGCACAATGTTAACCCCAAGGAACCTCAGTTGTTGCCAGTTTGAAAAGAAGTTCTTTACCAACACCCCCTGGGTGCCACCTGCCAGCCACACTACATTAACCACATGTCCAGACCATAACACAACAGTTTCTCTAGCAGGAGGCTCTGGTAAGTGGTATCAAAAGGCTTACAGAAATCCAGGTTGGCAATGTCCACCACTCACCACATACCAGCTAAGCAGGTTACTTGGTATAGAGGGTAATCATTCTTAAAAGAATTCCCAGCACTTGCTAGCTTCTCTGTCTTCCGTGAAAACTTCCCTAGGAATTCTTCTCAACAGAGCTCTGAGTGAGTTGAAATTTGCTGTTCTAAAACCTCATCAAATATAAAACCTTTCCCTCCGTACAACCTTCAGTGTTCTCAAATGGGTCCCAAACTCCTCAATATTGTGATCACAGCAGCCACATCTATCACAAAGCAGATTTTCATGGTTTGTGAGTACAAAAATAAAATGTTATTTTCCCCTATGATTTTTGTCAGTTATCCATGGATGATAGCCATAAAAATAGTAATAAAGGTATAGAAATCATTGAGCAGCATTTGTTGGTTTTTTTTTTTTTTTTCCTGAGATGCTTGCAGTGCTTGTATTATAAATATCTGGAGCAGCCTCCCTTTTACTTTTCTCTGAATTTGTCAACACCAGACAGACATTGCTGAATGTGTCTTCAAGTCTATTCACCTCCCCAGTGCTTGCTTGTCTGAGTGCTCAACAAGTAGTGTTCAGCAAACACTGATTTTGATTTGCCTCTGCAGGGGAAGGAGTATGTAGCTCATACTTCAAAAAATGTAGATTAAGAGACCAAATTCTGAGTGCTGCTTCACTGCTTTTGAGCAATGCATGAAGGTAGCCCACAGCACATTTCTGAGAGGACAGGTACTAGTTTTACACCCTAGCTGTCTCATCTTTTAAGTTCTTTTCCTTCTCCTATTTCAGTTTTATTTCATGTATCAAGTATTTATTTATCTATTATCTATTAT
>WEIU01020651.1:0-27787 GCA_013389925.1 Aegithalos caudatus | reverse complement strand
TATATATAATATATAATATTATTTATTTCATGTATCAATACATTTTAAAAGCTAAATACAATCAGGTTGTTTGGGTATCTTCTTTTAATTATCCGGCTTTCTGCTTGAAATTATTGTAGAGATCCTAACTAGTAATTGTAAGTAGCAATATGTTTTGATGAATATTGCATAGCCAAAATTGAATTTTGTAACCTCACTGATTCCATTCATCCTGCTGTACTACACTGCACAATGTGATCTTATTGAGCAGATAAATGATAGCCCAAAACTATTTTTCACTTCAAAGTGCTTCAGTGATCCTTGGATAAAAGCTTGAATCCACTGAAGTCCTCAATTAACTTTATTTCACGTTTCAATGACAGTTAGTGTAAGCAATATCTTTAGTAGAATGAGAAAAGGCAATTAAAATATTCACAAATGGCTTTCTGGACCCAAAATTTCTTCTTTTGTATTACAAAAATACTTGCAGTCACTGAGACATTGTGTTGGAATAGTGGTACCTGTTGGACAACTCTGTTCCAACACCTGATGAATTAGTGGGAACTAATAAATCAGATAATTACTCCCAGTCTCACTGGGACTAATGGCTTCACCTTCAACAGAATTACTACATGCTTGCACATATGTAACAAAGCACCATTACAGGACCGTATAAGTGTTACCAATAGCTATTGCAAACTACAAATGCAGCACAGGAAATATTACATAGAGCTATTAGTTCATTTTTAAAACCTGTTAATATTAGAGAATACAATCTTTGTCTATATGTGGCATGGCCTATATCCCTTAGTCTATATTTTGTAAATCATAACAGAATTTAGAAATATTGATAGATCAAATTACACTGAATCTGTCACTGTATAAGTACATAAAAAAATAAAATCTAGATTTTATCCCAAGTCACTGATTTGGTTGCTGTGGGTAGGCATGTTTGCTCAGCCCAGAGATACTAAATTGAGAAGCAGTTGAATGATGTTGCTTTCAGTTGTAAATCAAACAACAAATGTGAGACATTACAGCTTTGGAAATTAACCCAGATCACATACACCTGAGATTTAATATTGGCACACCCTTTGGAAAGAAACTCCCCTGTTTGGTACCTTACACCACTGATTTACAAACTATGTTGATTGCATTCCCTACAGTTGATACATATGTTTGTTTACATGCACTGACACAGTGCATGTGAGGTCTGCTTTGTTCAAAACTTCCCCTGAGTGATGCCTCTGCAAAGACAACAGGTGCATGTGGACTTTTCAGGGACTCTTTGATTGCTAGGAATTCCAGCTAATGAAGAAATGGTCCCTTATAACTTTAGGATACATTTTTCCCTGGTGACCATCATACGGGGCTCTCCAGATAGCCCCAAGTCTCTTTATCATTAATTTATTCCTTTCATAATCAAACTACTCTTCCTGAACAGCAGATCCTTCATCTTCTGTAAGAGCATTTGCTTTGGAGGGTGAAGGGCATATCAGTCACTTGTTAATCACAAGGTCAGACCACTCTCAGTCCCACGGTCTGCTGCAGCAGCTCAGCTTGGTGGCCACGAGGAAGAAGAGCCACAAGTCACTGTTCTTACTCCAGCAGACAGAGGGGATTTCAGGGTCTTCCCTGCACCCCTAATCACAACAGGCATTTCTCTCTCTCCTCCTGAGAGCCACATACTTCACATTTTCCCTGCACAAATAACTGCTCAGGCCCTTTTTTCAAAGAGCCTTTATTAAACCACCAACTATTTGCTGTCAAGACATTTAGGATGAAATCATCGTGTTAAACAAATAAACGCAGCTTCATACAGATCTCTGCTCTGGGAGCCGAATAAGAAAATAATTTCTGTCTGCTCTCCACAAAAGCGGCTGGAAAGGCTGAAAGAAAAATATTATTTTTACTTCATTGTGTGAAATATCGTTTTGGAGGATCTGTCGCGTTGAGCGTTTGAAGAGTTGTTGCTGGCAGGTTTCAAGGGTCCCCCGGGTTGACCCCCTGGGATTGTTTTCTTCATTAATAAACTTTGCATGATGTGTGTTAAAAGGAACATTTTGTTTGCTTTGTAAATAAGGGATGTCAAACAAGAAGCAGAAGCCTCGCAGACGCTGGATGAGGTGCTCTTCAAGGGCAGGAGATGCTTGTGTGGAAAAATAAAAGCCTCAGAGAAGTCAGGAATAATGTGACTGCCCTATCCAAGCTGAGGCACTGCTGTGGAAACTCTTCTGCCTGTGAACCCCAATGAGATAGCTTCTTTGCAAATCCCAGGGAGAAGGAGGCAGATTGTGCCTTCAAGCAGCAAGAGGGATACTTTGGAAGGCAGGTGCAGGAACATCTACCCAAAGCAGGACAAAGAAGTCAAGATGGTGAAGAGCAGGCACTGCCATCATGTCTTGGTTCAGAAAGACAGGTGTCTTCCAGGGAAAGCTGGAGCTTCTCTTGGAATGGAGAATGCAAACTCCCTCTTTCCAAATTATTATCATTTTGCAATTAAGGGGCTTTTAGGCAAAGATATGGGAATAGGAATAACAGTTCTTTACTAGGAATATTAAAAATAAAAATGTAGTAATACCAAAAAAAAAACCCCAAAAAACAAACAAACAAACAAAAAAACAATCAAGCAAACAAAAAAATCCTAGAAACACTGACACAGTCAGAACAGGACCTGACACCCTGTTGGTCAGGGTGTTGGGAGCAGTCCAGTTAGGTCCTCCTGGAGTGGCAGGTGTGGTTCTGTTGGAGCAGAGATGATCCTGTAGAAGGGTGTAGTTTTCTCTGAAGATCCAGTGGGAGTGAGATGGGTCCAGTCTTCCCCTGGGAATCCAATGCAAACAGGCTGTCCTGGTGTTCTGAATCCCAGGTTTTATCCAGGTAGGAATGCTTGGCTCCTCCCCCTGGGTGGACCATCTCCCAGTGGGATGATGGAATTGTATCAGCCATTCAGTGAGCCTGGATGACCCATGAACAGCAGATATCCCCTGGAGGGAGGATGGGTCCTGGAAGAGATAAGGAACCCTGCCCCAGCTGGGTTTAACAGCTGGGCCATGAACAGAAGGCACCTGCTCCTTCCCCCTGGAGTTATAAAGAATGGGTTACACAAGAGATAAAGAAAACATCTCCCCAACCGGTTTCAACAGATGGCAAATAGAATACATACTTTTGGTTATGTATTGCAACTTAAGTCACATCACTGTGTGGAAGAAGACACTTCTGCAAGTGACCCCAGCAAGAGAGACTGAAGGGTGTTTCTGCAGCAGAATTTGACAGTCTGATGCTGTGGAAATTACTGTGGTAAAGCTTTTGACTGGATTTAAGACAGTAATTTGCAAGAAAGCAATCAGCCTTTTGCTGGTGCTAGGATTTTCTCTCCTTTCACAAAGTAGAAGTAAAAATAGTCTGATGTTTATTGGTGTTTATTTTCTATTGCCTGCCTCCTTGCCTGTATTGCCACTCAGCTCTCCCACTGCTTCTGAATCTATTCATTTTGCATCTGCTGTTGCCTGCCCCCTTAACTAAACCTAATAATCCTTATAAAACAATTTAACTCCTGTCATTCACAGCTAGAGTATATGAAATGCATCAGAAATGCCATAGCCAGGAAACAAGAATGTCCCCAGTGTCACTTTGGGTCCTGTTTCAGGCAGGGGTAGAAGCAGGCAGATAGGCTGTGAGATCCCTTTGGGCATTGGATGGACCAAGCCCCTCAGCTGGCTTTACCCAACCTGCGCATATTCCTGTAGTGTCCTATTCCTCTGGCTGTCATCACAGGGGAAAACAAAATACCCAGACTGCTTAAAACTTATTTACATTAGGAAGAGAACAGTCAAACACACTGTTTAAGAGATGAAGGAGGATCAATTCTCTAACTTCAGTGATCCAGGAGAGGAAATATTTCAGTGTCCAATGTTCCTTGGATGCAATTACAGCTCACAGGTTTCTACTTACATTTACCATTTCGTGCAAAGCTGTGCAGTGCATCAAGAAGAAATGCAGCTTCCACAGCTAAGCCTCAGGCCAGCTTTAGAAACAATTCTAAAACAAACATGAAATTAACAATATTACCTTTTTCTTAATCTGTATTATACCTTTATTACTGAAATATTTATCATATGTAGGTCACATACCATGCAGTCAGTAAGCTCACTAAGCTGATTTCAGAGCTATGTTAATAACTGAAAGAAAATTGTTTAATTTGTCTAAAATAAATAAATAGGTTGTTTCAATAATTTTTGTCACAAAAATTGTGAAATGCAAACAAGTTTTTGAAGAGACAAATTGGGTGCTGAATCTCAAGAGTGAGTAGTTTCTACACATAGTGACAAATAGAATTTCAGCTAATTTAATTGAGCAATAAGCATAAATGATGGAAGGATGTTTACAAAAATGATAAAATTTAAAAAAAAAAAAAGTGTTTGAAGTTATTTGCAGTGGATTTAGAATGGTGAAACAAGACTTTAAAAATCCGTTTTTTCTTTAGAAATTTGACTATGTATATCTCATTCCACAAGCTCTCTGCCTGGAGTCCCAACTTCTGTTGTCTTAGATTTACTGTCACTCATAAAAAATTTTTGTGCAATGAATAAGATTCATTAAGAATTTGCACTGTGTAGTGGTTATGCCATATATAGTCTTTCCATGTACAAATGTTGCTATTTTGATTTTGCATCCAAATTCCCCTTTACTGATTCAAGAAACCAAGAAACCTCATTTTGATTCACAAAATTTGCTTGATCTTAAAAGGAAACAAACTGAACACCTGGTCTGACTTAACTGAGTTACACTAGCAGCTATTTATACAGCTTTTGAGTTTACATAAGGGTAGAACACTTTCATCAACAGGATGGATTAGAAAGCTGTCACAAATTTTCCAGGTTTGGGTACTTAGTTGTAAAATAAGTCAAGTCATTTGTTATCGAGTGCTAATTTTTACTGAATTTAGGGATTATATGAAATTACTGTCTTCATCTTATTCTTTTCTAGACAGGAGATATCCATTGAACTGGTGGCCCTGATGGCAACTGTATCAGAGATACCAAAAATGGCATGAGCATGAAAATTGAGGTGATCCATTTGAAAGACAAAGGTCTGATCAGATATCAATATGTAAAAAAATCCCCACATATCATTGATACAAAGCTGGGTTGGAGGAAGAAAAGTTTTGTCCAGGTTATGTCAAGACTTAAAAGCACTAAATGTGGAAGTATCCTTAAATGACTCCCAAGTATTTTTAAAAGAGATTAGAATTTATGCTGGTAGTCCTGAAAAACAGAGCTACACATAGGGACAAGTAAGTATTGCCTCATGAAGTTTTAGCAGTGGTGTATCATGATACACAACTTTTAGAGCCTTCAGCTTCAAACAAGACATTTATTGTGGTTACTACATGGATTTTTGGTGATAAAGGTCTAAGTTCTATATGGTGACAATTCTAGGGATAGCTCTTTCGATGTGAATGGTGTTCAGCACACACTGTTCAAACAGATCAGTTTGATTAGATTAGCAGGAAGATTAGAATGCAAATCACCTCTAAGTACATAAAGGCCATATCTTACAGGTGTTTGGATAACCCCTTTTAAAAATTAAGATTCTCCTGTGAACCTCTCTGGGTAGGCTGTTCTCTAGCCTTGGAGTTAATTAATTGTCTAATCTATCTTCTTTGCTCAAGTTGGTGAACTTTTTCACATTCTGTCCCCAGTGGACATGGAAAATGATTGATCACTGTCCTCTTCATAACAACTTTTTACATATTGGGAAATTGTTATCCCTTCCTCCCCCTCCCCTTGAGCCTCATGCTTAGTCTTCTCTTTTCTAGACTAAACAAACCCAGTTCTTTCAACCTTTTCTCGTAGGTCATGTTTTCTAAACCTCTGATCATTCTTGCTGTTCTCCTTTGCACTCTCTTCAATTTGTCTACATCTTTCTTGAAGTGTGATTCCCAAAGCTATACAAAGCACATCAGCTGAGGCCTCACCCATGTAGCCTAAAGCAGAGCACTTACTACATTTTTCACAGTAAGACATTCCAGGTGAACCACCAAAGAATAATATTTGCTTTTATCCTAATATCGCACCAGCACGTCATGATATTGTGATTGCCCATGGCCTCCAGATCACTTTCTACAATACTGCTACACTCATAATCTTTCTTATCTTGTTTCTGATTGTTTAGATTCTTCTTAACCCATCTAAAATATTTCTCTCTCCTTTATTTCAACTTGAAGGCTTCAGACTATCTCTTCTATTTACCAAGACTATTTTTTGTTCTCATCATATCCTGCAAGGAGTGCCTGTGATGCCAGCTGCCATGGTTCGTACAGGCTGTGGCATGCTGTAGTCTGTGACCTGTCACTGTTCCAGGACTGTATTGATGCCTTAGAAGGATAACCTGAAAAAGAGAGTGGACAGAGCTGCACAATAAAGTAGATATTTATTGAAAGGCCTCCAGGATACACCTTGGGCAGGACAGGGCCTGACCAGGCCTACATCCAAGGTTGACTAAGAATGGTCACAAAACAGCTGACAGGTCACAAGGTCTTACATTTTTCTAAGTTTTGGTCCATTTGTATATTGGGGTTTAATTGTCCAATTACAGCTCCAGGTTGTGAGGTCCCATCTTTCTTGTTCCTCCCTTCAGCCACCCTTGTTTGTGCTTTTGGGCCTGAAAGTTGTCCTTGGTGTTCAGCAGGAAAAGGATTTGTTTTTTCTCCCTGCACCCCTGGGCAGCAAATATGAAAATATGAAAGCTAAAACTTAAGGAATCAGTATGGCCACGTCATATCTTTAGTTGCAATGTCATACATGCCAGCCTCCAGTCCTAGCATCTCACCAAACATACAGAGAAGAAAGTTTTTCCCACATCACACATTCCGCGCAATGGATGTGCTGCTGATAACAACTCAAAGAACAACTTCAGCTTCAGTTCCTCCAGCCAGGGAACCCCTCTGAGAACACAGCTCTCCTGCTTGAATGCATACCCTGTGACACCAAATATGAATCAAATGTAGCCTACAGATATATTTTTTCTTTGAAGTAGAACAGACTGCTTTTAGGATGACTTCAGAAGCTTGGACTGCTTTGCCTCATACTTTATTTTCTGAAACCTGATGCACTGGTTCTTTCAGTTTACTTTTTTGAAATGTAGTATTGTTTTTCTTCTGCTCTTCTTACTTATTCCACCTGTTCAGCCTTCCTTTTTCATCCTGTGGTCAATTTTCCTTTGCCCCAGATCCTAATCATATTTTTCAAGAACCAGTTTATCTCCCCCCATAATGGTCCTTTGAACCATTTTCTGAGGATAACTTGATATTTTCAACACATTCTGGGAACACGATGGACCATTTTTCACTTCTGCAGCAGATAAGCAAGCTCTGCTGAAACTGTCCTTTAGGTATCTCTGTACTGAAGGATCCAGGGTTTGTATATTTTACAACTTTCCCCTCACCATCCAGTAGGATGATTTGTAATCCAACCCTGCTAAATCTACCTAGCCCCAGATATAGCCAACAGTGCTGCCTCATGCACGTCTCTGAAATTTCAAAATAATTATATAACCAGTGTTTATATTCTTATATCAATACATAATAGGACTTACACTTGCATTTTCATAATAAACCTACAAAACAATATAAATAAATCTACAAATTTGAAATAAAAGTAGGGAACCTAGTTGTTACAAAACTGGTGGTGAAACTTGTTTTGACATGATTCTCAAATTCTTGGCATTTGTCTGGAGATGCATCAACAAATTGTTTTGCTATGGTGTTTCATTTTTCTCCTCTCATGTTTCTTTCCCCCCCATTTGTTCTCTACTTCCAAGATTTTTCCTGGATCTCTATTTCTGGGTTTTGTTCATTGGAAGGTCCTCACAGTAGTTTCCTTCCAAGCCAGTGGAAGCCCAGGCTCCACAGAAAGTTTTTCACTAGACTGATCCCATTTCCGACTAATTCTTCTTTGCAATACACTTTCTGGTGTCTAAGGAAGCCAAAATCCTTCTGACAACACTCTGTGCAGCCAAGTATTCTCCTTTAGCTCTGACTTTTATAATCTCTGGGATCATATTCAGACCCTCTATCCTTAACCTGCCAGTTCTGTGCAGCTGCTGATCATGTGGATCCAGTAAATCAACCAAAGTCTTCCCTCCCCCGTCCTCCAGCTTCTCCCACCTTGGTTCTGGGTTATTCCAAGCTGCCTTTCTTCTCTGAGCCACCATTTCCCACTCTTGCCATTCATTCCTCTGCTGTGCAGGGGCCTCCTGAGGTGCTCCTGGCAGGAGATGCTCCCTTTCACGTCCCCTGACTGGCCAAGGCTTCTCATGACTCAGTTGTCAAGTTCACCTCTCCCGTGTCCCCTTGCCATGCTCTGCTCCCCCATGGAGAAAGCAAAAGTTTGAGGAGTTTTTTCCTAGCAGTAGGTGATAGCAGGAGATAAAGCAGTGATGGAATTACTGCCATAATTTACCTGGCAAATTAAGAGTCAGATTAGAAACAAAGATGGTGACCCTATGCTAGTCAGGAGCCTCCAGTCATGTCTGAGTTATGGAACATATGCAGAGGTCTAGAGGATCTCTTAACTGTCCCACAGATTAGAAAATATTATTTTTTATTATTTATATTAGATTATTATTTATAATCTAGCCTGCTGTATACTCCTGACATGGGTAGTCCAAGTGATTTGTTCTGGGTCACTCAGCAGAAAATTTTGCTTCTAAGCATTCCCAGGCTAGACTCCGCTGCTTTCCAAGTTCAAAGTTTTTTAGTTATGTCTGTAATGTTTGGATTTTTTAATTGCTTCATTTGTGTGACATGGCATATTTTAGAATGTTGCTGCTGTGACATTTCTTTGAGACAATAGATTTTACAGTTACCAACTTTGTTCATTGACTGGTTTAGTGCTCTTTGAGGAAGCCTGTTCATTCCCCTATATGACTTCAGTAATATAAAAAACATGTATTCCTGCAGAATAAAAATCAGGATTTGGAACTTTTCAGTTCAAAGTTATCTACAAAATACATTTTCTTTATTTCTTTTTAGTTTTTAATTTTTAATAATGGACTCTTTCCATTGATGAGTTTTTGACATAGCCTTGGTATTTGAAACAGCTTGCTGATGTTTTCCTAAATTACATCCTCTTGTGGGTCCGTAAAATCCTGAAGTTATTACAAATAAATAAACTAAATTTCCCCTCATGATGTAAACCAGCTTTGAATGAAGTCATTGCATGGAAGTTTGACTTGGATTGCTTCTGAAAAATTGCTCAGACCCAAGGCAAAGTTCTGCTTTTCCTCTGTGTGCTGCAGAAATTGGTGAGCAGCTGCTCTAAGTCAGCTGAGAGGAGCAAACCCCCATTGCTTAATGACTTGTTTTAATTTCCAGTGGGAAACCAAGTATCAGAAAGTCTGTGCTCTCCAGTCCCTTTTCTTTCATTCACTTTTTCCAAGTAGTATCCTCCTGAGCAAGTGTGATTGAATTACATGAGATCTGAGTTTTCCCTTCTCTCCTATGTTAGGCATCTTATCCCACCAGGCAAGGCAGTGGGCCTCAAGCTTCTCCTGATCAGTGGAATTGGCACCTGTTCCATTCTGAGCTGAACCACAAAGGCTGTGGCACCTTGAGGAGCAAACAGCACAGTCCAGACTGCTGTGAGGCACTGGACATGAACAAGCAGGGCTATGAAATTATGCCTGCACTTCACTTGGTCCTTTCCCAAATCCTGGCCACTGTGTCCTCTGCACTTCCACAGATCCTCATCAGTCTTACATCACTGAGAGAAAAATCAGACCTTCTATGGTCCCCTGCAAGGATTGAAACCTGAGTCTGTGTCACTTCAATGACAGTTTACTCCAGTGCACTATGAGGAGATGACAAAAAAAGTTTTGTTGATCTCTTGTAGATTCAGGAGATATGTTTAGTCTTAGCACAAAGCTGCACATTTCTTTAACTAGCATCTGGAGCTCTGATCATTTATATTTATCATTTTGTCTTTTCCTTTTAGTGCAGTTTCCACAAATACCCATCAACAACCCAAACACTCAAACAGACATGAATAATTTAATGTGTGAAGCATGTAAAACAAAATGCTCATAGTGTGCTTTTTAATTATTTCTTTAACTGTACTAATAACTTAGCAATAGGAGCAATAAATGCAGCAATCTGTCTCATAATACTGAAGACAATGGCCAGGACAACCTGCTCTCAGTTATCCTGAGAGATGGCTAGATTCTGACACTGGGGCTCTAAACCATGTTTTAAATGATGCTGCTACCTGAAAAGCCATGTGCAAGCACTGAGATTGCTGATGGAGTGAGGTACTACCTACTCTCTTGACAATTAGCAAGAATTTGGCCACAGTCTTCACAAATCGTGGATGAAGTAAAATACAAGTTAGGTGGCAGGACCTGAAAGGTAAAATTGAAGTTATATTACATGGTACAGCTTGAATTGAAAAGAAAGCAATCTGTTATAGGGGGAAGTCTATATAAGTATGACATTTAGCAATATAAGTGGAATCTAAATGCTATTTGCTCCTTCTCAGGTGATAAAGTTCTTTATCAAGTTGGCTGCCAGAGGGTTGGCATCCTGATTCCCTGAGGAGTGAGCACTCACACCACCACATTCCCCAGTTCTGTGGGCAGATGTTAGCAATGGTTGGAGAGTGATGTTTTATTCCTACCCCTCCCTCCCCCTACCCTGAAAACTACGAGCTGAAAAATCAAAATATTGGCAGGTATTTCTTTGTACCTAGAAACACTGTCACTGCAGCCTCTGGCAGAGCTTCCAAGACCACTTCTCCCACTCCTCCCAGTGAGATGGGGAGATGTCCCACCTCATCCTGCCCTGTGGGATGGAGGTCAGTCGAGCAGCACATTTTGTCAGATTGAGCATAACCAGACATCCTGACTGAGATCAGGAGACCTGCTACATTCAGCTTCCAACCACAGCTCCCATGGAACTCTGTGGCAGCCTTTCAGTGTGGAAATTTTCAGACATTAGGGGGTAGAGTATGGGATGGAAAAGGCTTGTTGAAAATCTGATACTGTTCACAGAAAACCTATACTTAAACAAATAATTCATTTAGCGGCACACCGATTTTCTGTCAATAAACAGTTTTAAAATGTGCCTGATCCCCAGTCAAATCTGCAACCCATACTGAGCTATTTTATTACTCTGAGTACCTCTGAATCAGTTAGCCCTGCTGTTTTCTCTTCCTCCACATAAGGTAGAGATTTGTTCATCTCGTGGGATGCTCAGTCAGTCCTTGGCTCCCCACACTGACAGCCAAGTTACAGTTTCAGCTCCACAAAACAGTGTTTATATAAGAGCTAGAGAGAAAAGACACCTATGAAAAAAAGGAAAATAATTATATTTGTTTGTGTTATAGAAGCCCTCAGCAGCCCCACTCACAGTTGGGCCCCAGTACATAGCACAGGGTAAAATCATAGTTGCAGTCAAAGCTGCTTGCAATCTAATTAAGACAAGATGTAACATGCTGATGCAAAAAAATGGTTGGAAAGGGGATAGATGATGGGGGAAGCGCTCACTCCTTAAGAGCAGAAAGAAATTAGAGGTTTTTGCTAATTGACCAATTCCAGCATTTGAGGATTGAAAAATTTTACAGGATATCACAAAATCAACAGATAATCAGGAATTTGCAATAAATCTTCAGAGCAGGTAAAGGGTTGATATACTACTTCTCATTTTCTGCCCAGAGTTTTTGTAGGTTTTTTCCCCTTTTCATGGGTTCATCACATTTGTTCCTCTAAGTAAAAGGTGAATTAGCAAAAGCAACATCAGACTGTATTTTGGAGTGCCATTTACACCGCAATTGTCTGCCCCAGCAGCTAGCTGTTTAGGTAGGCTCTAGAAGGCAAAGTTGTTTTCAGGAATCATTGTTGTGAGAAAGTCTTAAAAATTGGTACGTTGCACAGAGTCTCAACAGATCAGCTCCCTGAACTGGTAAGTACAATGCTGAAAGAACAGATTAGAGGTATGGGTAAACTTTTTTCTTCTGAATGAGAAGCTGAATCTAAAAACTGTCTGTAAGCCTTTGTGTTTCAGTATTATTTACTTCCCCATGAATGGTATTTTTGCAGTTACTGTGCTTGTATCAAAGTCCTAGCAACTCCCTGTAGCAACTTCACCTGTCCCAGCTCCCACTGTGTTCTAGACACTTGACCAAATTTCTGGATTTTGGAAGGAGGAACTGCACAATTTCCTATTTAACTGAATAGAACAACTGTTCTTTAAAACTGCAGAGAGCAGGCAGTAGGAATATGAGTGTGCAGGAAGATTTATATCAATCAGAATCATGGTTGTGAGTTGTAATGTCAGAGAAAAATGTGGCAAAAGTGACAATAAGCTCCCCCAGTCTAGTGCTAGGATGTCTTGATGTAGTACTGACATATTGGCACTCTCAGTAGCAGTAGTTTTGGTTAGTGTTTGGAGCTTACTTGTAAAAGAATAATGCTTGGCAGAAGCAAAAGGTAATGTCAATTCAGACTGCAACACTTCTGTCTCTAAATTATGTCACTGAGAGAGTCACAATTCTGTTTGAAGGAGTTCAACAAAAATAACTTTTCCTTAAAAAAAGCCTTCAGAGTAGTAACTACAGAAGAAAAAATCAGTAAAAGATTCTTCATCATGAGTCAGTCAGGGATTGTTGCTGATGGAAGTTAGAAGAAGAAATCTAAAAATGTCAATTTTTCAATAAGTTTTTGACTTAAAATTTATACATTGGAAGGAACATGTTGAAATCTCACCATTTCCACATGACATAGTAATGAAAAAGTATAAATATATTGAGTTTTAAAAGTGTTCACAAAACTTTGCAGCTGCTACAGGCAAATGTTTTGGTATTTAGAACTGTTACAAGCAGGCATATTTAAATTATCAATCAGCCATTTGTTAAGTACTGCAGTAACTAAATTACAACTCAGCCAGACAAGCCTGAGAGTGCCAGCCTCCACTCCTAATAATTTCAACATCATTCTTAGAATTTCATAGTTCTAAATACCCCTCAAAACTTTACTCCAACCTGGTCTAATTCTTCAGAAAATATAATCCTTCAGAAACAGTACTGAGTTAATACTTCGATAGGATAAAAAGGGATATTCATGATGGTGATTAAAATGGACTGTCAGTCTGACAAACCATGAACATGAAATACAAACTGCTTGTGATCATTTAACTCCTTGCAAAGCAGTGTCCCAAAACTGGGCTGTTCACTCAACTTCCTTGTTAAAGAAACTCCTACTTGCTCATGTACAATTTTAGAGAAAATTAAACATAAAGGTGATATATTCCTTCATTTCCTGCCCTGAGTTTATGTAGTATTGCTGGATTTTTTTTTTTTTTTTTGAGAAAGCTGCCATGTTCTACCACTGGATGCATTTCAAAGGTAATTGAGCTTGTTGTTAAGGTATACAAGGAGCACCCCCACTGCAAAACATGTTTGCACAGTTATTTCAAACTATTTATCTGCTCTTGTGGACAGCAATGTTTGTACAATAACTATTCACATTTGTCTACACTTAATATCTTTGCTCTTCAGAATAATAGCACCATTCCCCTTAGGCAGTAATGTAAAATGCTAAAAAGTGCTAAAAGCCACAGAGGCTGTCCAGTACTGAGCTGTGAACCTGCTGTTCTCTGTCCCTATTTCAGTTTCTGTTTCATAGTCAAATCCCAATAACTTTTCTCTCCTGTGGCTCAGTAGGGCTCCCAAGTTTGCCAAGCCAGCATGAAATGAATGCAGGTCTGCCCATTTCCTGATAGTAGAAACTATATCTATTAGATGTGAGCTAGTGATCTAAAATCTTTTTTACATTTGCAGTCAAGGAGAGCTTAAAAATTTTAGACTGCAAAGATAATACTTATTCTGATGAAATGAGATTTATTTTTCTAATATACAGTTTACTAGGAAAAAAAAAAAAAAAGAGCAGGGGGTTGGAAAAAAAAGAGCAGGTAAGCACTGACTAATTTTGGCTGGGATCTGAAAATCCAGAATGAACTTTTGGAGAAGCGGGTTTTTTAAAATATTTTTTCAGATATATGCCTTCCATCTCAAGCTACCAGCATATTTTTTCCTTTCCCTCAGCCTGATCAAAAACTTTGTGTGCTTGTATGAAGATTTTCACCCCCCCAGTTCTTTATGGAAATTTATTCGTGGCTTAAAGAAGAAGAAGTAAGAGATGGGCAGCTCTCTTCTAATCTGGCAGTCCATGTTCCATCACATTTCTCCAGATGAAACCACTGCCATTTGGACCTGCCCATGGGCATCCTGCAGAGAATTGCTAATAAAGAAGTGCCTGGAGAATGTGAAAAAATACCTTTGTTGTAGCATGAATAGTTCATCCACTTTACAAATATGAGCAATGTAAACAGGGGCCCTTCTATGTGTGGCATGGCCAGGAGACCAAAACCACCATGGAAAGTGCTAGTTCTGGCACTTGGCCAACAAAAAGGCCAGAAGGTCATGGCCTTTCCAAAGGTGCAGGATGCAAGATGGTGCTGGAGCAGAGGTAGGCACTGTATCCACTGGTATAATCCATTCTCACACCAGCTGCTCTGATTTATAGGAGTTGTAGAAATGCAAGCCCACTTCAAAACCGAGGGGATGAAAAACAAGATTTATGCCTCTTGAGTCCCTATCTTTGTAGTTACAAGTTCTTCCCACTTCCCTTTTGGAACCTCTAGATTTTCACCTAAATATTAAAGGCATATCCAGGTCCAGAGACCAATCCAGATTTTCTTTGTTTACAGCTACCCATCTGCTTTCCTACACATAGACTGGTTATCTGTCATCTTTTCACATTTTTGTTTATGGATATTCCAAAGTCAGTCAAGAAGATTAATGTCTCTTTTGCAGCTAGCAATGCCTCAGATAAAACATTTATCATAATATATTAATCCATATGCATTGGTTTCAAATATTTGCATCTATTGGTTTGAGCTAGCATATTGGTTTCAGCTGGCATCAAAAAAGCAAAATTACACCTGCAATTTTCTACTGAAATAAAAGAAAATATAAACAGATAGCTCCTTATAGCAAGGAAAAAACCCTGCAGCTCCTTCCTCGTGAAAGCGTAATCTTTATTTATAATATAGATATTGCAGTATGAACAGAAGTACTCAGTTCATGTAGACAAGGGCTCATATTCTTTTAACAAAAAAAGGGCTATCTACACCCAGCTCAGATAGTAATAACCCCTCATTACACATCTGCTCAGATGCCACTGGTTGCACATTAGGATGTCTTTCAGCCTGAGGGCTGATGCTCTCCTGAGTGGGGGGCCACAGGCAGAACCGCCCTGGGCTTCCCACATCCAAGTGTTCAAAGCAGGGGGAGCCAGGCTCCAAGCCTGGCAGTCACACTCCCTTTTCAGAGAAGATAAAAGCAGCAGAGGAGAGTTACAGCACAACCACAGTATCTCAGCTGTTAAACAGTACTCAAACAAAATGTGTTTCTGGTTAGTTTAAGGAAGGATAAACAAGATTTAATATCTGGCAATGAACATGTTGGTTTTTTTTTCCTTGCCCTATTAATGATACTTGGATTCATTCAGATTCTTGTAGCTTCTCCTCACGTAAGACTCCGTTCCATTTCCTAATTTTCCATCTTTTTTATTTCCTAAAACATGAGTTGTTGAGCTAATGAATTAAAACACTCTGAGGTTTGGTTTTGGCTCTGTGTGCATCTGTGCTCTTTTACTACCATAATTCAATGTGACAAGTTTATTGTCCTAACAAACACTAGCACCTATTGTAGAACTATAATAAAAAAAGAAAGATTGCCTTAAGCAGAACATATTCTTCAGAGAAGACCAAATACTACCTATTGACATTTTGTTTCCCTCACATGGTGTTCCTCTTTTCATTCCATAGTGGTCACTAAACATGCAAGTCTGTAGGCAAAGTGGACTAGATTAGACTTTAAGGATCAGCCTCTGCAATGAGCTGGATCAGATGGAATTCATTCTTCTTATTAGCTTTCAGCTGATAGTTATGAGCCTGAACTCAGGACTTCGTTTGTGCAAGGCACATTAAACACTGTGAATGCAACCCCTGCCCCAAGGAGCTTGCAGCTCGAAAAGACAAGTATGCAAAGATAAGACAGATAAAAAAAAAAAAAAAAAAAAAAAAAAAAAAAGCCTAAGACTTTGCAAAAAAACAAAGTGAAGACCAGCATTTGCTAAATCAATGTGCAAAAATCCAACACAAATGAGAGGTTGATTTCTCCACGAGAGCCAGCTTAAATGTTTCTATACGAATCAGCCACATCCAGTACAATGCCTGTCCAAAAAAACACAAACCCCCACAGATCTACAGCTAAGTAAATAAACTACAATGACCCAAAATAAAATGTGAAACACTCTGTTTTTCAAGGCTCACAAAACAAGATTTTAATGATGCATATGGTCCTTATTTTACCCATAATGGTTCTTTGATATATAGTGGCAAGCCTTTAATTCATTGACAGAATAACATGTTCATGTAACCCATTCTATTGCTAATGAAATAATCAAGCCTTCTCTCCTTGTATCTCTTTGAAAGGCTATATTGAATAGCAGATCTTGGAATATTTTACCAGCAGAGAAATGACACAAGAGTAACACAAGAGAAACTACTGAGGAATCTGTCACAACTTGTTCTCTGTTAAAAAAAAAAAAAAAATTAAAATGGTATTTCATTATGGGTCTGAGTCAGCACAGGTAACAAGAGAGTTACCCACCACAGAAGACTCCTTTAGGGAAAAAAAAAAAAGGTGGTCTAAGATATTCACATGGGTGGTGATGCCTTAAATTTTAGCTTTCATATTTTCAGATTCTGTGCTGCCTGGGCTTTAGTTCTGAGCCTCATACTAAGTGCTGGTCAGCTCTCTTCACAGAGTAGGGAGACAAAACAAATCCTTTTCCTGATGAAGACCAAGGACAACCTTCAGGCCCAAAATCACAAACAGTGGGCTGAAAGGAGGAACAAGAAGGATGAGACCTCACAACCTGGAGCTGTAATTGGACAATTAAACCCAATATGCAAATGGACCAAAACTTAGAAAAATGTAAGAGCTTGTGACCTGTCAGCCATTTTGTGACCATTCTAAGTCCACCTTGGGTGTAGGCCTGGCCAGGCCCTGTCCTGCCCAAGGTGTATCCTGGAGGCCTTTCAATAAATATCTGCTTTATTCTCCAGCTCTGTCCCGTCTCTCTTTCAGGTCAGCCTTCTAAGGCATCAGTGGTTCAAGTGCCTGGGCAGGGTGTCCTTCCTGCTGAAGCAGGATGTTTGGCACGGGCCAGGGTTGGTGGTGAGCACTTTGCAAAAGCTCTCTGTCCTTCTCCCTTCAGTCCTCTCCTTCCTCAAGCACAGCACAAATGTGACCTGAGGTTTCCAGGGCTTGCTCCCCTTGCCCTCCTCCTCAGTCTTGCCGTGGCAGAACCTGACCCCAGCCAGCTCCAGTCCTTCTGTGGGCTCAATCCTGCCTGCACTACCAAATAGTGTCAGGTTGCCTCTCAGACTAAACTGGGGAAAATCTATTTGGGGTGGAAACACTGGTCTCTTCTCCTTCAGACTAGTTATTTCCATGCAGTTGAGTTTTCAAGGATCTGACTGAGAGTAATTAGTGCATTTCACCATATTAAGGATTCTCAAATTCCTATTACTTTTTACCTTTGTGAAAAAGCTCTGTGTCATCAAATGGCACAGGTATCGCCTCTTCTTAAAATATTAGATACAATTTATTACATTCATCAATGCCTAGTGACTTGGTGAATGTAATAAATTCTATTGCCTTCATTATCCAAGCTGACTGCACTAAGCATTGGAGAAATCAATCTGACACTAATTTCATGTTTTATGATATTTTGTTCAAAATGGTTACACAAATACAGCAGGCATCTGTTTAGAGCATCTTTAGCACTCTTCAGAGAATCTATATTTCACAGCTTTCATGCCTGATTTAAATTAATTACTGCTTAGGGAAGGGACAGGAAACAGACACAGGTATACATGATGCATGTGTTACATATGCATAATTTCCCTAATGGAAAGGGAGTGGTGGGGGTTGCAATTTTCAAAGCTTCCCACTCAGCCTACTTTTCTTGCCCCAGTCTGACCAAAGAGGCTGCACAACCACAGCTGTTTGAGACAGTGAGATACCATGTGTAATCTGAGGAGGAGGAGACAGGCTCCCTCTCACATCTCTAGAAAATTCATACTCATCCCATACAATTCCCTGTCAGACAGACCAAGAGGTTCAACTTTCAGCCCTCCAGGACACGGCATTGGAGCTGACCCCCACCTGCAGCATGCCAGTGTTCCCAAAAAAAGGGAACTCAGGGGCTGGAGGGGAGCAGTAGCTAATTAAACTTTTCAGCAGGGATGAAACTTGGCAGGCCCACATACAAGGTTAAAATCCCTGATTAAGTTTAGGAGTGCAAGGGAAGACAAATCCTGTTCTTCTCTGCATTGGTGAGGACCAGCATGGCACTCAGCTCAGAGAGTTTATCTCACTCTGTGTAAAAGTAAAAAAAACCTAAAAGGGTAACCTTTTCATATTTTGTTTTGCAACTAGACTTAGAAAAAGGAAGTTATGAAATATGAGGTGTTTACTGCATTTGTCAATTACTAAGAGAAAAAAAACATATCTTTTGCTAATAAAATGTTTTAGCTGAAGCATTTAGCATTGCATGTTAGTAGATCTATGCATACCCCTTTATTTCCAGGCATAGAGAGAGGACAGAGACAAATTTTTCATACACAGCAATTTCCCTGGTGGAAGTTTGCTATTGAGACTTGCAGCTAACATATTGAAATATATTAATAGGGTTTAAGGCTTCCATTTATCTTCATTAAAACCAGTTTGAGTCTGAAAGCTGACTTGAGGATAATTTTTCATATCAGGAATGAGAAGACAGAGGTTTAACCCCAGCTCTTCAGCTGACTTAAGCAGTGATTTCAGACAATTTCCATCAGTTTGGAACACAAAAAGTAAACTTAATAGCACATATCTCTCTCCAAAGTAGCCTGACATGTTTTTTAAAAAGTCTGTTAAAGAGCAAGAGTATCATAGGTGAACTAATTTCTCTTGTCTAGTGATTAAGAATCTGAGCAGATGGACCTTCATATACCTAATCTATTCTGCAAGTTTTATACTCTGGGAAATTGTCCTCAGCTCTTATAAGACTGAGGCATTTTGTAAAGAAATATATATTGCTGCTTTTAAAAACCCAAATGCTTTTCAAAACATATGTAAGTCAGTACAATAATGCAAAATTTTATGCTAGAAACTGCTTGAGAAATCATACCTTTCTTGCACTAAAAAAAAAAAAAAAATTATATATCCTCACAGTGTTATGCATGAAGGCAGAACAGTGCAGGGCAGTCCTGCTGGATAAAGATTTAGAGGAGGAGTGAAGTCCTTCATCTTTTTCCCTTCATGCCCTGCTCTGTTCCTGGGACCATTTGGAACATCTGGGTGGGAAAGCAGGACAAGAAGACAGCATAGGACACCACAAACCCCTGTGATCATGCTGAGCTGCCACAGGTGGTGGTGTGGGCTTGGGGGGCGTGCTGGGGGAAGATGCAGCTGAGGGGAAAGTTGCCTCTGTGACCAGGTTTAGGCACTGCAGCTCTTAACAAAGTTTAGTTTGCTTCTTTACAAAGAGGAAAGACCAGGCAGTTCTTTTTTCAGCTTACAAATAGTCCATGGACAAATGAGGCCAGGAAACAGGCACCCAGCAGAGATCATAAATAAACACTGTCCCAAAACCCTGAATCTGTGATTTTTTTTTTTGCAAGAGGGCAACAGGATATTGGATTCTTAATCTTCAAGTACTCTACCAGAATACCACATTGCACACAAGTGCTGCAGAGTCCTGATGTAATTCCTGTGTTGTGGATAACACCTCAGCTACAGACTTCGCTGTTTCAACACCCTTGTTGGTGCTTGTCCTAGGTGACAAGTTTTCCTCCCAAATTTGCCCTAAACCAGGACAATGTTCAGCAAATCCTACAAGACTTATTACATCTTACAGGAACATCAAGTGAAGTGAGACTGGAGTAGAATTATCTAGAAATGGCCTGAAGTTAAAGGGATTTTAATTTTTCTCTCTCCAATTGGAAGGAAGCTCTTGGAACAATATACCTCCTAGAGTCTTGAAAACTTTCTGTCTCAGTTTTTTCTCCATAAAATGGGTATAATGATACATTCATCCCTTGGTAAATGCTGTGAAATCAATATACAAAAATGCTATATGGAGCTTGGGGATTTTTATTGGTAGTATTACTGCTGTTGTTCGTGCACTTGCTCTGAAACTGCACTTACTGTGCAAGGACATCAACCAAAAAATCCTACTACAAAAACACAAATGTGTGAATAAACACCATAAAGAAAATTCACACGCTCTCTGTTAAGCAAAATACTTCACAGAATTAGGTCAGACTTTTCAGACAACACTTGCAAAATTCAGGCCCTAAGTTTTATTAATTCACCCTTTAAACAAAACTCAATTTTGATTTCAACTGGTTTTCAGCAATGCTGTGAGAAAAGCCAAAACACCTTCTCAGGGATTATGCTGAGCAGTAGTTTTGAACAGGTTTGGGGCAATATTCAATGAACTGTAACTAATCATTTTCATCTTATGGCCTACAGAGTCATTGCATTGGAATGATGTTTGGCTAATTTTCCAAAGGACACGTTTACTATGGATTGTTCTACATCGCTGTCAGGAGTGACAGTGAGCCAAAACATATTCTGCCAAGGGAAGTGTTTGGTTGATGAAATTATAAATAAGTCATCAACTAAAATCTGTTAAAATGAATCATCATTAAATGTTTCTCTAAATACAGTGTTTAATATCAAACTCCAAAATAGGAACTCCAAGACTGTTTTTCCCTACCTCATTCACAGATCTCCTCTTTGAACACATCATGAGAATATTAAGTTAGTTAATTTAAGCTATATGTGCATGCAAGCACATGCAGAGAAGCAAAGACTGTGATATGTTTTACATAAAGCAGGCCATTGTGCGCTGATTATAATGTGTAAAGAGGAAATATGTTTATACCACAATCTATTCTAAACTCAAATAGGCAGCAGTACACTGTGTTTATAAATACAAATGCAAAACCTATGTTAAGATAATGTCAAGGGTCTGGATTCTAACCACAAACCCCAGGAAATTCAGAGCAAACCTTGAAAGTTTGGGCCTGATTCTGATTTTCATGTAACTCCAGCATCTTCAGCAAAGTTTTTATGGGAGAAAACAAAAATTTCAGTCTGAGGCTTTCTAAGTATGACAGGGCTTGTGCAGAGTATTATCATATTTAGGACTGAAGGCTAGTGACAATACAACAATATAGGTAGCTGTGACAGTGTCCCCCAGGGCTTCTCTTAATCTAATGAAGTGTATAAGCAAATGTGGGTGTGTGCAAGAGGGGAAGGATAGAAACGTGCAGTGTTGACAAGCACATGCTCAAAACTCTCTTTTGTTGTTCAAGACACATGTAGACATTACAGAATGTCTTGGAGCAAGCTGAATATTATCAGTCTTTTGTGATGCATAATTTACAGCATTACATTACCACGTTTTAAGGGGACTCTAACAAAGGAGCACAGCCAGGGATGTCCCCACTGAGATACAGAACTGAAATATTAATCAAGAGACTCCAGTGAGGAAGGAAATGCCCTGAGCCTGTGCAGTCCTGTGTGATGTTCCAGTGCACAGCCATGACAATAGAAGAAAATCTGATAAAGGCAAGAACAAGGGTGGATCATTCCAGGTAGACAAGGAAGTGGCATGGCAATGAAGAATGGGTTATCTGGTGTTAACCTCTAACAGCTGGAGCAGATGTTGGTTCTCCTATATTGGAAGAAGTGAAATAACCTTCCAGATGATAATGCTGAGACATCGGAGCAGCCAACAAGGTTCTCCTCTTGTTACAGTGTATTTCATGTTTTACCTTTCTGCGGCTTTCCATTTATACAAAATTACATATATACATCCTTTAGTAAAAACGGCTTTGAATATCTTATTTTTCCTAGCAATAGGGATGGGGCTCTGATAAGTATACAAAGCTTTCCCTGAGACATAATCTTCTGTGAGTGTGTTGTAGACAATGAATCGTGGAGTTCATCGACATCTGTAGAGAAATCCACTTATCTGGAGGGGACTGGTAGGTGGTTAAAAAAAGTCACCACATTACAGTGTGTTATGTCTCTCAGTAAATGCTCACCCAGGTCTTGGGCCAAACTTGGAAGTCACAATGAGATTCCTAAAAGAGGCCTAGGAGGGTAGCTTAGGTGGAATTTAGGCACTAAAATGAGCAAGCCACAGCAGCATATCCAACTGCTTTGCTCCTAAGCAGTGACAGATAAATAGATAAATGGAGCAGTCATGTAGCACAGACCCTGCAAGCTCTGCTCACATGGTGTCAAAAACCTCCACTTTGAATGCCCTTGTTCTTCCTAAAAAAAAAAAAAAAGTTGACCTCTGCCTTTCCTATAACAGTTTGGTGACCCTCCTGAGGAAGAAGAGACACAGGCTGCACAATGTCCTCAGCCTGAGGCAGTCCCCACTTCCAATGCTCTCCTACCAACTGCCCCAGAGACTCACAGCCATTCCCTGGATGTGCTCCCTGGATAGCAAACAGCAACATCAGAGAGGGGCAAGACAGCATCCACATCCATGTTTTATTAGTAACAGTGGAAAAACTGACTCCCAGGTCAGACACGGGAAGGACCAGACAGCACCACCTGACTCATCTGGAAATAGATATATAAACCTCCACTTACAGACCCAGAGAGGAGGACTGACATTCTTCAAAAAAAGGCTGTCCATCTCACTTCATCCAAAAAGAAAAGGAAGCCCAATGCACAGACTCCGTGAAAGTGAGGAAAGGAAGGAAGCTGAAATAATGGTGGATGCTGGTAGAGTCCCAAAACACATCAAGAAGAGTGGAATATACCTAGAGGAAATATTTCAATAATGGTTAAATTTGCTTAGATGTATACCGTTTTCAAAGGAAGTAAAAAAGGGGACCATGTTAATGAGTTTCTGTTCCCAGTTAATGAAAATTATACTTCTGATGTTTCTCCTGGTTTTCCATACTATTCATCAAATGATTTTTAATGAGACACAACTTCAGCTGCAAATACATTGATCATCTTTCCATGAACCCTGACACACTTAATGCAATCAAGGATCATTGCTTTACTAGCTAGCCCTAAAGTTCATTGCTGTAAAAAGCCTGAAAAAAATCTGTGTGTGTGTTGTCTGCTGTTAATTCACAGTTGGTTTAAACCAGTACTTTCTTTTAGATTAGCATATTCATAAGTAATGAATGTGTTGTAAGTGTCTGTGTCATAAGTAAAAACAGGAAGCACTTTTTAAAAAAAGCTCTAGAAGTGATCTTAAATGTGCAAGGAGATGAAAATAATCTGATTGAAGTCCTAGTTGGCATATTCCAGTGAAAATCAGGCATCAACTCAACTAAAGGAGTCTTCTATGGACAAAAAGATTATGAGAGAAAACTCAGGAACAGTCCATTGTTCCTACCCCAAGGGCAACAAAGAAAATTCCAGGAAACTTGCTCTTTATTAAAAAGCCATAAAGAGACATACTGTACAAATAAGTGTGCCAGATGAGAGCACTTCTATACATGGATGGATCTAGAAAACAAATTCAGAGATAAATCCTGTCTCCAGCCAAAAACACCAACACAAGCCATCACAAAAACAAAAGGAAGATCTCCAGTAAATTATATTGTCCTTCACCAGCTAGCTTGAGACACTAACACAAGTTTGAACCTCAGTAAGACAGAAATCATCCCAAAGGAATAATATTCTTGTCTTCCTGTGAGAAGAACATGTTTGTGCATACTGCAGCTGTTGTTAATGTGTCATTCATCTAGGTGGAGTTGTCTCCTGAAGTGTGTGCTCAGGTATTGAATTTTTGAAACATACTCTTTTTATAAAGGACATGGAACCAAACCCAAGGGATTCCTCATCTCTTTCAACTCTCAATCCTCTTGAAAGAGGTCTTGATGTTCATTACAAATTTTTTATTTCTCTTAGCAGCTTTATCTGATGAAGATTAGATGGACAAGGTCAAGCTGAGAGATGAGCAAGTCAGAGAGTCTGCAGGGGACCCTGGAAACTCCACCACAATGCTTGTCACCCTGTGCTGAAGGGCCACAGTCAGTCCCCAAGTCATGGAGGTGGCTGCCTGACATCTTCTTGGTTGTGGTTCTCAGGCTTTATTCCATTTGTTGTCATGCTGATATAGATCTTGAGTAACTCCATTGGGATTGCTGTGTCAGTGGGACAGCCTAGATTTGCATCTCTGGAAAGTGAGCTCAGCTCCTGTTCCATGGGTCCTCACTTGCCTGACAGTGAGAGAGCATGTTCAGACTCCTCATCTATCTACTGTCTGCTACTGATAAAAAGTAGTCAACTTCACATAGAAAAGCTAGACTATTTAAAATTATTAATAAAATTATTTGCATAAATAAGACTCCAAACTGCTGAGAAGAAAAGCGTTTATTAAGAGTTTGGAGTTTTGATGGATCTTTGTTAGTATTACAGTCACATAACAGAACACCTCAATCCTTACCAACACCATATTTATTGTTTGGCTTCATAGTAGTTTTTTAAAGCATGTCCCACAAACTATTTGCAGAAAATTAAGGTTTTTTGTAGCCATAATTTGATGGTAAAACTGTTTTGGAATTTCTGTGCTATATCCTAGACTGCTTTTCTGAGGAGAAAATATCATGGCTTTTGTTTGTTGATAATCAACCTGGTGATTTACCACCAAGTGATAATATACATCGTAATACATTTTGTTGCAAGTGTCAGGCATTTCAGAATGCATGAATGCCATCAAGACAGCTCATGCACCAAAGGACACAGAGGTGTTAAAATCCTAGTTGCCACGGTATTAAAATCCTAGTTTAGGCTCAAGATAAACTCATGCTGTTCAAATTGAATTAAAAAATCAGAAATTAACAGATGAATCTCACTGTTGTGTCACCAAGGCAGAGGAACAACATGGAACTGAGACATTGGAGGATGATTACATGTGTTTTAAAGAGAATGACAAGTACTGGGCCTTGTCTCTTTCTGAAATCAAAAATAACCCACAATAGATACAAGTTTGTCTTAATCAGGGGACTAGAGCAAGGGAAAGAAAGCAAGAAGGGGCAAAGACCACATAACCATATGGATAAATCTGAACAAGATGTTCAGAAAGAAGGAAGGAAAGAATAAAAAAAGGAATAGAAAAGAAAGAAGAAGAGAATGAAAGAGAAAAAGAGCAGGGAGAGGTGTGTCTATAGGATTTCAAATATCTGGGAGACTGAGAGAAAGAGGGTGAGTAAGGAATTTTTTCTCCCAGGGAACAAAATAAATTTTAAAGGAATGTCTTGTCCAAGACATTGGATGCCTCAGGATTTGCACAGCATTTTGCACAATGTCCTCAGGATTTGCAAAGCATTTTTCCTCTACACTTACAGCAACCCCACAAAGTCCTGCAGACATTTCTAAAATCTGAGAATTCCATTTGTTCTCTGGGCTTATCTAAACTTTGACTTTGCCCAGGCTAATCACTAGGGTGCCACTTGCAGGTTATACCTCATAGGTATTGTTGCCTGAGCAGCTGGACTACAAAATCTTTGCCCTAAAGATTTACACTAAAATTCCATCACACTGAGTGACAAAAAGTCTGAGGGTTCAAAATGTCACCTCCAGTCAATGATACAAGCAGCAGTTCTCAAGATATTGAGGTGCTTAAATTGTAGATGTAAGACCAGCTGCCAGATGTTGTGCTTTGAATTATAATTTCATATGGAAAGTGCTCATACCAAGCCATATATTATTCATAATTTGAAATACTTTTTTTACAAATTTGTGTGGTTAATTTTCTTTCCGTCTTTCAAAGGAAGCCTGAAAGGCTCATTTTTATATCTAAAAATGTACCCAAACCTTGTGAAGGAAGTCCCTGTCTTCAGGCAATATACTGTTGTCTTCTTTCCCATTTTCCACAGTGGTTTCAGTCTTTTCTCTTTGATGTGGTCTCTGGCACCTGAAAAGCAAGTAAGCCCATTTCAGCTCTTATGTGCCAGCATTTCAATACCTCCAGCCACCATCTCAGTACCTATATCTGAAAATGAGGCTGGGGAGTAGGCAGAGGAGTGTGAGGGACATGCTGAATTGCATTCCTGCACATCCTGACTTCCAATTCTGAAACCGACAGCACAGCAGTTAACCAGAAATCTTCACCACCAGAGTCAAATAACATCCAAAAAACTAGGATTTACACACATGTCAGAGGCTGATTGCAGCTTGTCAGACTCTCCAGGCTAAGTGATTTTAGAGCAATTTCTTCAATTACCAATCTTTTTGTTTGTGTGGACCACCACAAGCAGACACCCAGAAATCTCAAGACTTCAGTAAGGATTTGGCAAAATACACACACTTGCATGTATACATATATGAGCGCACACACACACACACACACACACACACAAGAGAAAAAGGACTATAATGCCTGCAATTTCCTACTTTACTGACTGAATTAGTTTTTTGAGACTGGTTAAGCAGACATTGTGCTGGGTGGTTAGTGATTATCATTTTTCTGCAGTGTTAGGGTACTTGACATTTTCATTCCCCAGTGACTTCAGTTAAAAACAAATAGGTCTACCTGCAGTCCACATCTGATTGCCAGATGGTCTTTCTGCCTATGAAGCTCCCATCTCCAAGTGAATTCAAATGACCTCACACATACATCTTCAAACATTGCTATCTGACCACAAAAATGTATGGAAAACACAACATCTGTACATGTCCGCATCTTAAATCCCTGTTGTTTTACAAAATATATTGCTTGTCACCCTAAAGTCTAAAGCCTGTTAATGATCTTCAGGAGGAGATGCAAATGGTAGCCTATGAATTTAGAGGTTATTTGTTGTATTAAACTGTTTAATTTCAACCAAAGGTCAAAAGATAGAAAACTATTCATTTGAGTCCACTGAAGCAAAGAAATATATTCCCATTAAGGACTTCAAATGGTCCCCAATGCACAGCAGTGTGTCACTGTGTGTCTCTATCCTGTGTGTATTGTTATGCAGCTGATGCATCCAAGCAGTTAAAACAAAGTTGATAAACATAATAAACATAAACATAAATTATGAAACCATCTCTAAAAGTTCAGAGCTGTTTTTCCCTGCATAGTAAAGGTTTATCAAGCCCCACAGCCTGTAATATCTAGATTGGTTTGAGGGAATACCTTGTCATATCAACAACATTGTAGATGTAAACCCAAGGAGAAGGTAAACACAAGTCTAATCAAATGACTGGATGAAAAAACAGATGGAGTATCACAAACATTTTCCAAACTGCAACAGACTTCTAGGCCAATTAAATATGGTTAGCTTTGAATGGGAGAGGAAATAGTTTTCTTTGCTGTTAAATGTCAAAAAAATTTTTTTTCCTTGGGGCATAAAAACCCAGTTCATTTTTGGAAACTTGCTAAAATTAATCAACCCCGTGTGAACTTTTAACCAAAACAAAACAACACACAAAAAAATAGAAATATATAGGGGGATATCAGAAAACGGAAGTGGAACAAGAGAGATTTTGAGTTATGTGGTATTTACATTAGTAAGAGCTTTTTCTCAAGATGACTTAACCAATCAGCATGGAAAAACATTTGCATTTTATGCTTAGCAGAACATGAAGTTGAGAATAAAAAGGGCTGTTTTATTATTACTACACTCTTTTAAAGTTAAATACAGTCATAAGAAGCCAGACTG
>WEIU01020650.1:83941-101910 GCA_013389925.1 Aegithalos caudatus | reverse complement strand
AAAAGGAAAAAAAAAAAAAAAAAAAAAAAAGCTTTCATTCTTGCTAGTTTACTGAACTAGTTGACACTATTTAATTTGTATTGTAAAATGTGGCAACCAATAATGGGTAAATTGTAAGTGTCTTGGTTTAAATGTTTGCTTCATGTTTCTCGTTCTTTTGGAGGTATAGTTAATTTTGTTCCACCTCCAGTTTCACCTACTTCACGGCCTTAGAGCAAACATGGTTAGCTGCTATTTGTCAGTGGCCAGTCTCAAGTGTTTATACAATAAGCATCTCTACTGTCCCCCTGTCCTGTCATCGGACCATGCTCCTCCTGAAGTTGTGCTGCAAGGAGAGGCTGCCATACTCCTTGTACATTAATCAACACTCAGTGGGTCTGAGAGGCAGGAGCTGCAAGCTCTATGTGCAGATCCTTTTTCAGTTTTGTACTCTCCCACCATTCACCCCTCAAGCAGAAATGAGACATGAGATTTGTTATGGAACAAAAAATTGCTTTTTGTAAAAGCACTGGAAGTCAAAGTGATGAAATGGCTTGACATTCATGTGGACATGATGGCAAAATTTGACTGTAACACAGTTTTTGTGACTTACGGTGTGTGTAATATATGTACATTCATCCATTTTTATTTGAAATAAAGTCTTGTTCCTTTATCACCTGACTTGTCATTCTTTAAAAAAAAAAAAAGCCAAAACAGACTGACAGTGGATCTCAAGGTTGCATTTCAAACAAATTCTGAGCTTTTTTTAAAAAAATGGCAGTATTTAGATATCTTCCTGAAAGGATATTTTTAACATCTGAACTGCCTGAATTAAAAGATCTAGAAAATTTATTTAGGGTATGTTTTTGTTAAAACACCATACAGACTATAAGCATTTATCATATTTATGTGATTTTTTTTTTTCAGCAAAATTTCAGTTTCAGTCTTTGCTATGCTGGTAAATTCAATGGAATTTTGGAGAACCTTTATACTACAAAGGACAAAAGCTCAAAAGCTTTATCACACCTAAATGAAAGTGGCAGAAACAGATTCTCACTTTTAGAGGGAGAATGTAAAAGCAGTGAAGATTATTTACTCACAGACCATTGTACTTCACAAAACCTTAATCCATGTTAATCAAGGTTCTAGGTTGGGTATATATAAAAGCATAAACTGCTCTTAACCCACACAAGAAGAATTAATAATATGAAATTTCTTTCTTTTTTTTTTCTCTGTAAGGAAACAGAGTTGCTCTCTCTCTCGCTTTGCCAGGTGCTTCAGAAAACTTGGCCAATGTAGATTTTAACATATAATGGGTGCTCATATATTTTTAGACTCTCTTAGTCACTCCAGATCCTTTATGGTGCACAAAGGCAGTATTTTTCTACCAAAGGCAATGAATGTGGCGGTGGCCTGGTTGCAGAGGCGGGGTGGAGGATTTAGGGCTCTGGGGGCGACCACGGTGTTCATTCCATGCCACCAACACCTTCACTGCTTTCAGCAGGACAAGCTGGGCACCAGACACCAGAAGTTCTTAGCAGGCTTGTGGGAGCAGAGTGGACATTGCCTTAAAACCCTGGTGCACTTGGTTCCTTCTTCTGCTGCCCGTCATCTCCCTGCCGTCCCGCCTTTACTCTGGAGCAGGGCCGCAGGCTGTCGGTGCTGACAGGGACAGCTCTGAGCCAGAGGGTTTCACAACACACCCACACACAGACACACGGACACACGGGCACACAGACACACGCACATTGTGTTGCAGAGATTTGGAGGTGGCAGCGCCTGCAGCTGCAGGGAGCTGAG
This sequence comes from Aegithalos caudatus, assembly GCA_013389925.1. Taxonomy (NCBI): domain Eukaryota; kingdom Metazoa; phylum Chordata; class Aves; order Passeriformes; family Aegithalidae; genus Aegithalos; species Aegithalos caudatus. Next base: position 100,131 of record WEIU01020650.1, on the reverse strand, counting down.
CTCAGCCACTAGCCTCACGATCCCTATTTGGATGAACTACCTTCCCGGGTTTGTTTGTCCCTGCTTTCCTCACCACATTACCTTTGTTTCCCAAATACCTGGTGTCATGAGCACCATCTTCGGGAAGCATTTTCTTTTTTTCCCTTTGTTCCCAGTGGTGAATACCCTTTTGTGGGTAAATCACCTTCTCTTTTTTGTACTCTTGTTATTAATACTGTTGCTCTAATTGTGGTTTTAGTAAATTTTTCTTCCAACTTATAATTTTTCATTTATTGTCTGTTCCTTACAAAAAAATGGACTAGGGAAGGGAGTGTCTTATTTGGAATTGAATTGCCCTGCTGGGATTAAAATCAGCACAGACAGAAGAACTTCATAAGCTAGGACATCCTTCTGAAAGTTGGAAAACGCTGAATCCCCTTGGTTCTCAGGAAAACAGAATGATGTAATTATTTAAATGGTTATTTCCTAGCCATATTTGTTCCCTGATCCACTGTGCTGGCACACGACCAAGCTGATGGAATAGCAAATGAAGGTTCTTGCTTAGGCTGGCATAACTACTAAAATGTAGTTCTACACCAGCTTGATTTCCCTCCCACATACTAGAAATTAAATACTTGGATTAAAAACTTCCTAGTTTTTTGTTTCATTTTAAGGAATCTTCAGTTATATTGGGGTGGGGTGGGGGGGGCAAAAAGTGAAAATTTCCAGGAAACAATAAATCTAAACAGATTACTTCCATTTACCTGTTGAACCTCAGAAGAAAGAAAATACAGTCTAGTCTGAACGGACACCCTAAATCATGTTTCATGTTTTTTCAGATAGTGCCTATGACACTGGCATTATGGAAAAATAGATAGGGATGAAGTTATACAGAGTGATGTTGCCTACTACACATTAGAGACGGGTCAGATTATTTATATATGACTTCAGAAGAGTAGTGTAGAAAGTTCCTTATAGCTTTCCATATGCTAATCCATATAAAAAATGTTGGCAAAATGTATTGAAGTGCAATATAAAAGAAAAATTTAAGTTTTGGTCTTGTTAATAATGTTAGAGTTATCAATAAAAAATACAAAAATTCCTTGCCTTCTAAAAGAATAAGGTACCTTCGTTGGCGTGGGGTGCAGCCTTGGTGTTTATAGTCTTTTGGGGGATTTATTTTTTGGTGAATAAGCTATTCTTACCCTCTCAGAAAGATTAGATTATTTCCCACATTTTGTCCCAGATTTAGTCCCTAAATAACAAAAGAGTGCATCTTTAAAGCTGTATGGCATTGGTTTAATTTGGATCATGTGAAAAATTTTACAGTATCATTCTTGATGCCAAAAGAGGTGAAGAAATCTGGAAGGTGTCATAATCTCATAATCTAGTGAATTAGGAAGGATCTGAAGACCACAATGCTTTGAATTGCAACCTTTTGTTTGCCATTGCCTTTCAGGTTAGCTTGAATTTCTCTTTTAAATGGCTTCAGTATTCACAGCTGTAGGAAAGACATGACAATTTTTAAGTAATTCACAAGTTTATCAGAAGAAAAGTTAAATTTTGCTTGAGAGAGAAATTTATAGCTGAAAACCATCAAATGACATTTTCTTCAGTTTTGGCCTGCACTGAGACTGTGAGTAACAAGACACTTTAATTCTGACAAAAAAGTGAATGCAGCTCCAAATTTATTGTCTTTTCTCAGCCAAATATTTGAGATTTTTGTGTTCTTCAGCTGTCCTAGAATAAATTTTATATAGAGGCATATATTTTCTTTCTTTCAGGTACAGAGAAACCTCAGTGTTAGGAAAAGTCAGAATTTTATGGATTGAGCCCTGTACTCCCAAGGGTTAACACTTGCTGTCTTCATAAAAATTCATCTTATGAGGTTATGAAGCTTTCCAAAGCCAAAGTTATCACCTGGCTAAGTAAATATTTGCAAGAGTTTAGTAGATAAAATCTCCAAAACATGCCTCCCTTAGGATGCAGCGTGATAATTTTTTGCTGCACTTCACATCTGCTACATCCAGGAGAGGTATTCTATTGATCCCCTTTTTAAATTAAGGAGACCTATGCTAATCCACGTTGATTTCAGGATCTACAGTGACATTACAAACTGTATGGAGGTCTTCTTTGTGAAAGAGCAGGCAACTGACTTTCTTATTTAAAACTTTAATTCCTGATTGAGACAAAAATATTTAAATTAAATTAATTTTTAAATTACGGCATTATTGGTACAAATAAATAATTCTGGGGACCCATTTAATGAATTTCACTCTCTAAAAATCAATACAGTAATGACCCTTTCACCTTCTGTAGGTGATTTAGATAATTTAGATGTTCATAGTGAGCTTCTGGGCACATCCTGCTCCCTCACAGAAGCAGCATGGCAACAAGAGATTCCCAGCATGAGGAGCACTGCTGAGGAGAAGAAAGCTGTGCTAAAGGCACAACAAATGAAAGTAAGACCAACTCTTCAAAATTAATGAAAACCACTAAACTTAGGATTCCCACTAGCCAAAATATCCTTTGACTTTCATTTTTGAGAGTAAATGTAAAATAAATAGTTGATAAAACAGACAGAAGAGAATGGGACAGATGTCAAACAACTAAGAAACCTAGAAAGACCAGATGAAGGATGATAAAAAAATTTAAAAAGATTCCAAGTGAAGAAATATAAACCAGGAGCTTGAATTAGGTAGTATATTTCTTTCTCATAGCAGATGAAGGAGTCTTTATGTGCTTAAAATACTGACTCAAGTGGCACATGCATGATTAGCCAAGGAGGACTGTAAGCCAAAGAAAAACTTCTATCTCATTTTTCTTGAATTCCGGTGCAATAATTTTATTTCTTGATTACATTGAAAATGTTTGGACAAGATTCCTAGACATTTTAAAAAAATCAGTTTTCCAATTTGTGTGACAGCTTTTGTTATTTTTGTTATATAAGTCATTACTGAAGTATAGAAGCACTTATATAATTTGTTTGTTCATATGTACCTCATCTGTAAAGAAGAGTGGATAAGAAAGAGCACTAGATATGGGCTTTTGTGATGATTCTCCTGATATCATATAGCATCAAGTGTGCTTAGATGATGAAAACCTGATGTCATTAGGCATCCTAATAATCCTACTATTATGCATTTTAGAAGTCCTTTATTTTTGTTATAACATGGACAATTTTCAACACCACAGTATATAACTGCAACATATATGATTTTTTCCAGCTCAAAACCTAACAATTAGGGTCTTTACCTAGTGGCTCAGCACAGAATGGTTTTGCTTAAGTGGTGGATTTTTCACAGCTGTTAGTCCACTTTATGAAACATGGATCCATTGAAACTGTTCTACAGCCTTGAATAAGGCATCTAAGTTGATGCTCCAGTAATTATATTGTGTAATATTAGAGACTTGATTTCATAATGCCTTAATTAAGGAATCATGTTATCAGAATGTACTTTCAGGGACTAAACACTTTAATTATTGTACCAAATTTGGTAAAAAGTTGTTTGTGAAATGAAAGTAGAAAATGTTTTCAAGTGTGTGTTTTGCTTTTTCCCTCCTCTCTGAAGACACCTATTGTATAATAGAGAACACAATTTTAGTAGACCTGAAGGTTCTTATCTCTTTTTGGTACATGTCCCTGTCTCCCATTAATTTTACATAACAAATGAAAAGTTGCAAGCATTTCTCTGAGACCTAGAGATTGTATTTTACCAACTTGTTTCTTGTGGTGAGTTGATCTGGGTTGTAAGGTGAGACTTCCATAAATCTAATTTATTTGTGAAAAGTCTTTTCTCCTTTATGACCTACTTGCTCTGTAGACCGCTTCCTCAGTTAGGCCTCATACTCAGCTTTGACCATTCATCTACCAATTTTAATCATCATCATCTTCAAGTACTAGCTATCAAGTGAGATTGATACTAGCAGTAGATTTTAAAATAATTGTTGTTGGAAAGACACACACATTCCAGGTGCCAGCTAAGCTCAAAAAAGGTCACTTACTCTAAAATGTGTGCAATTAAATGAAAGCTATGTAAATTGAAAAATGGTAGTCTTTGAAGTTTCTAATTTGTTAATGTAACAAATAAAGTAATTTGATAAAGTAATTCACACAATCCAATAACTACTTTTTAAAATTCTTCCTCTGGTACACTGAAGTTACATAAGTACTTGCTGTGACTTTGGTAACACCAAAGAGTCAAACAGCACCAAAATAATACTTTGTAGACTGAATTCTACCTCCTAAAAGGACCAATTTCTTTTTTGAAATGGAATCCTTCCCTTCCCTTCCCTTCNCATTCCTGGTGAGGCAGCCGAGTGCGGTCTATTAACCACCTCACTCCAGCACCTTCCCACTCCCCAGCACAGGGGCAAAGCCTCTGCCCCTCCTCCTTCCCTTCCCTTCCCTTCCCTTCCCTTCCCTTCCCTTCCCTTCCCTTCCCATCACACCATTTTCCTTTCAAGGGGAGGGGCAAAAGGATGAAGTTTCACTCATAACAAAGGCAACTATGAGGGGTCTTCAAGCATTTCAGTACTTGGCAGATCTTGCCAAACAGAAAAATTAGGATATATGGCCAGATCATGGGTATTCACCTTGTCATTGCTACTTCACCAGCAGCAGTTTAAAACTCTCTTTAAGCTCCTTCTATAAACTTGTATCACTTGAAATGTTGTCTTTTTTTTTTTTTTCTGCATTTTTTTCTCCATTATTGGTCACATTATTAGTTCACAGTGCACTGAAGAAACACGACACCAGCTTTAAAACATCTGAGTAGTTTGTCTTTTCAGATGATCGTTTATTCAAAGATGAATGTTCTCCTAATACATGGCCACAAAGTTACAGATGACAGGAGCAGAAGATTAAAGCATTTTTCCTGTTGACCTTCTACTTTGTAAGCAGCATAAATACACGTCCTGTCCCAAACCTTCATTCCCTTGTAGCCAACCACAGATTTACTGAAGGCCAAAAGTGAGCAAAGGAATGGAGAAGAGAGCTGAATGATGCATATATCTCACAAAATACCATAATTCATACATTATTTAATCTATTACTTTATTCTCATTCATACAATCATAGAATATTAAGGGTTGGAAGAGGCCTTAAATGCCATCTATTCCCAACCACCCCTATGAGCAGAGATATCCCCCAATAGACAAGGCTTGCCCAAGGCCTTATCCAACTTGGCCTTGAACACTGCCAGGGTTGGGGCATCCCCAACCTGCCTAGACAATCTATTCCAGTGTCTTACCACTCTCAAAATAAAGAATTTCTTCCTATTATTATTACAATCCACCCCTGAATACCTGAATTTCCAGTCAATACCTGACTTACCCAGGTTACCTGAATTTCTAGTCAATCAGTTGCTTGAGGCAGATTTGAATGACACTGAATGACCACTGAATGTACATATCTATCTATCTATCTATCTATCTATCTATCTATATCTATATATATATATATGTATACACAAGGATCATTGAGTCTGACTCCTGGCCCTGCACAGAACCATCCCGCAGAGTCAGGCCACGTGCCTGAGAGAATTGTCCAAACATTTCTTGATCTCTGTCAGTCATGGAGCTGTGACCACTTCCCTGAGGAGCCTGTTCCAATGCATAACCACACTCTGGGTGCCTCCATTACAGTGGAGAGAGAAGATACCACCACTCCTGGATCCAGCAACATGATGTGATTGCTGCAATTTAGGTGTCTGCTGACCAAGGTGATAGTTGCAGCCTTGATCCGTGGGGTTGGGGGAAGCCTCTGTGGCAGACTTCAATGGGTTAACGTAGCTTCAGGTTCAAGTGAGAACACTCAGGCACCTCCCCTGAGGGGGCAGTTTTACACTGTCTGTTCCAACTCTGGGTCATGCACAGTCCTGTGGTGGAAGGTCCCAGAAGTCAGTCAGGGATGGTCTTAGATGGTTTGTGGTCCCCTCTGTTTCTGTCATCAGCATGGTTAAGCCACTTATGCCATGTCAGAGGGGGTGAATACCTTCAGGCCTACATGTGACTGTCCCAATACCTCCCTCAAGAGACAGGTTTTCACCTGAGATAATTGTGTAAGGGAGGAAAAGCATTATCCCATCTCCATAGGGTCTGTTTCTTACCAGCCTTTTCCTTTTTCTGATTCAACAAACAGCTTGTTTCTAAATAAATGTTGGTTTGTCATCCTCTGGTGGTGGGTGCTCACTCCCTCTGCACCTGGGCATTCTTATGCAGATCAGACCCACACCCAATCCTCACATCCATCTTCTCCTCCCCCTTTGTTGGGAAATGCAAAACTGGCCTTAGCAAAGCACCCTGCCATTTTGCAAATAGATGATAGTTTGAGTCATTAACTGTAAATATTTTAGTCTCCCACAAATATCTACCCTAGATTTTCTCTTTCAGTTTTTACCCATTACTTCTTTTACTATGAGTACAGTTCCTGATGAAAAATCCTTCCCCAGCTTCCCTGTAGCCCCTTTTCAGATACTGGAAGGCTGCTCTGAGGTCTCCTTCTCTTCTCTGGACTGATCAGTCCCAACTTTCTCAGCCTGTCTCTGTAGGGCACATGCTCCAGTTCTCTTACCAATCTCATGGCCCTCATCTGGACTTGCTCCAACACTTCCATGTCCTTACACTGGGGACACCAGGACTGTATGCAGGACTGCACTTAGGATCTCACAAGAGCAGAGTAGAGGGCAGAATCATCTCCTTCAACCTGCTGGCCTTTTGCTGCAGCCCAGGATGGCTTTCTAGGCTGCAAGTGCACACTTCCAGCTCATACTGAGTTTTTCACCAACCATCTCTTCCAAGTTCTTCTCCATAGGACTACTCTCAGTAACTTCTCCACCCAACTTGTATGTGTCTGGAATTCCCCCATTCCACCAGGGTGTAATGCCTTGGTGCCATCCAGGACAGGGTTAATTTTTGCTGTAGCCAGGATGCCCATGTCCAGGACCTTGAGGTTATTCTATACTACTTCATCTCATGTGCAGGAGGTGTGGAGGGGTAAGGGTCCCCTCCAGTGAGGAAGCAAGTGGTCAGGACAGCACTAGGTTCTGCATGGTGAGCACTTGCCATGGTGAGCACTTCCATGTGGGTCATTCACTTATCTTGTTGTTAATGTTAGTTTTCTTAGTGCTCTTCTCAGTAAATTGTTCTTATCTCAAACCTTTTGTGCCTCCAGTTCTGCTCTCCATCCTTCTGCAGGGGGAGGGCAAGACGCGAGTGATTGAGTGGCTCATGGATTGAAGTGCTTCAAACTGTTGTACTTCTCCTGTTCAGTGGGAACACTAAAGAATAACTTTGCTAAACTGGAGAATAATGTTGCTAACATTGCTAAATGGCAAGTAGGACCTTGCACTTCACTTTGTTGAAGCTCATGAGGTTTGTGTCAGTGAAAGCATGATGTGGTCTCTGTGGGTGGAATCCCTTCCTCCAGTGTGATGTCTTCACCACACAGCATGCTATTGTCAGTGAATTTGCTGAGACTTCACTCAATCCCACTACCCATGTTGGTCACAAAGATGTTGAACAGTACTGGTGCCAATACTGGAGCCTGAGGGACACCCATTGCTGGTCTCCATGCATAAAATGAGACATTGACCACAACTCTTTGTGTGTGAGCATTCAGCCAATTCTTTCTTCACTGAGTCATCCATCCAAAATCTGTGTCTCTCCAACTTGGAGACAATAATGTCATGTGGGACAGTGTTGAATGCTTTGCACATATCCAGGTAGATGATATCGGTTGCTCTGCCCCTATCCATCAATCCTGTAGCCCCATCACAGAATGATCACTAAATTTGTCAGGCATGATTTCTCCTTTGTAAAGCCATCTTGGCTGTTACCAAGTACCTCTTGGTTTTCTGTGTGCCTTAGCAAAGTTTCCAGAGAATCTGCTCCATGATCTTGCTTCACACTCAGGTGAGGCTGACCAGTCCGTGGTCCCATGGGTCTTCTGCTTTTTCCCTTTTATAAATGCAGGTTATATTTTGCTTTTTCCAGTCATTGAGGACTTCACCTGCCTGCCACAATTTTTAAAAATTAATGGAAAATACTAGCAACTATGACAGCTCCCTCAGGACCCTTCGATGACTCTCATCAGGTTCTTCCCATGGACTTGTACATACTCAGGTTCTTTAGGTGGTCTCAAACCTGATCCTTTCCCATAGTGGGCTTAAGGTCTTCATTCGCCCAGTTCCTGAATTTGAGTTTGTTCTCAGCTTGGAGCACTTCATGTTGAAGACTGAGGCATAGAAATCATTGAGAACCTCATCCTTCTCTTATCCCGGGCAGTCAGATCTGTTTCCTGCTTGCAGAGGGCCCACATTATCCCTAAACTTGATTTTGTTTGCAACATACCTATAGAAGCTCTTTCTATTATCCTTGTTATCCCTGGGTGGACTCAATGCTAAGTGGACTTTGGCTTCTTAGCCTTATCCCTAGCATCCTGTACAATTTCACTGTATGCCTCCCAGGCCACCTGTCCTTATTTCTGCCTTCTGAAATCTTTGGTTTTGCTCTTAGCTTGCTCATCAACCCCTTATTCCATGTAGGCCTCCTGATATTTTTTCCCAATTTCCTCCTTGTTCAGATGTGTTACTCCTGAGCTTGGAGGAGGTGATCCTCAAATACCAGCCAGCATTCTTGTGTGCCTCTGTCCTCCAGGGCTCTATGCCAAGTAGGTCCATGAAGAGGCCAAAATGTGCTCTCCTGAAGTCCAGGGCAGTGAGCCTTCTGCATGCCCTCCTTACTGCCAAGAGGACCTCACCACTGTTTTGTGGTCACTGCAGCTGAGGCTGTCTTGGATCACTACAATCCCGACCAGCTCCTCCCTGCTGGCAACTCTTCTTGTTGACTGCTCTATCACTGTATGAGAAGTTGTCATTGACATATTCAAGGAACCTCTGGGATTACTTGTGCCCTGCTGTGTTGTCCCTCCAACAGATACCATGGCAGTTGAGGACCTGTGTGCCTATAGAGGGCTTCATCAGCACCATTCCTCATGCCTGTATCAGACCCCCCACTGTAGTGTCCACCATCCCTGCCTTTCCTTCAATCTTTGCATCCTTCCCCAGGCAGAGTTCCATACCCTCCAGCTGATCGTTGACATAGGGGCTATGCCCCACCTTTGTGTCCCAAGCCCATCTTTCTTAAAAAGCCTAAAACCTTCCATTCCAATGTTCCAGTCATGGGGGCCATCCCACCATGTCCCTGGGATGCCACTGATGCAGATGTGCATGTCTCTAGTTCATCTTGCTTGTTCCCCATATTATATGCTTTTGTGTATAGCTATCTGAACCAGATGAAGGCCCCAGATAGAGCTAGCTCACAGTCTGGAGTGTCTGGAATGCCTTTGCACTCTTCCAGGTATCCATTACAGGTATTTGCAACCAACTGGCAGGATAGGTGCACCCCCCCATCCCTTAACAAATCTGGTTTAAAGCCCCCTTCACCAGTCTGGCAAATCTCTGACCAAAGATACTTTTCCCCTTCTTTGTCAGATGGACCCCATCAGCCCCCTGTAGGCCAGGCTTGCCAAAGCAAGTCCCATGATCTGAGTGATCTATGGTACCATAGTTCTAATCATTTATTGATCTGCCAAACTAATCTGACCATTTCAAGCACATCTTCTGGAGAATTGATGAAAAAAAAGTTGACCTCCAGTGCCCTTTGCCACCCATCTCAGGGCTCTCCAGTCCATCTTAATGCTTCCCAGCCAGCTGATGGCTATGTCACTTGTGCCCTCATGGAACACTAATAGTGAGTAATAATCACTGGGTTTAGCTAGGCTTGGAAGCTTCTCAGTAACATCTAGGCTTGAAAATGGGTCAGATGTGCCTCCTTACCTCTTAAAGTAGATTCACCTACTACTATTGCATGTCACCTTTTCTTGGGTGAACTAGTCTGTAATTTCTTGGTTTGAGGAGAGGACTGGGCTGCTCCAGTTATCTCTGGCTGTTCTGGCATGCTGGTGTTGCCTCATTAGTCTGCAGAACTGTAAAGTGGTTCTGGGTGGTGATGGATGGGAATGTCTGGTTTTGAAAAAAGCCCCTTCCTTTTCTTAGTTCCTTTTCTCTTCCTTTTGTTTGTTTTTGAGGCTTTTCCTTTACCACTTCCCAACCCCTTGTGTTAATGCATTCCCTCCCTTCCATGAGTGCCTGTGGATGAATTTTTGGCGTCTCCTCAATGGACTGGTATGTTTTCTCTCACCATCAGGGCTTGGAACAACTGTCCAACTCCCTCTGAGCTTCCATGATATGCCTCAGTCTTTTGGCTGCCTCCTGCAGCTTGACCACCTGTTGTTGGAGGTCCTCCACCAGGGCATATGTGTTGGAGTTCAGTGAACTACCCCTCTTGCACTCCCTGATACTTCCTAACCTCTCCACTCCCTCTTTCAGCACTGCCAGTGAGTAGTTCATCTACTTTTTCACACCACACAGAGGTGTTATCTCTGCTGCCCTCAAGCATCAGGGACAAGCTCAGGCACTGATTGCAGCTGGTGATCTGGACAACTGCATGTTGATGTGTGAGGTCTGTCTGGACCATGATATTCCGACTGTGGCTTTTAACTGAGTGGAAACCACTGTTAATTCTCCTGGTTGGTTGGCTGATGACTCACTCCCTGCATTAAATTCTCCTCAGGTGCAGCTGGGGGGGCTGTGCCCCACCTTGGGAACTGCTGTACAAATTGGCATGTCACACCCTGTTTAGGTGGTACGCCCTTTTCACCCACTCCCTGGAACCATTTAAATCTCCCACAGATGCTCTTGGCAACTCCCCCTCCATGTCTGATTGGTTCCTGAGGGCTTCCAGATCAGCATGGGGCTCTGAGCTGCTGATGGTGTGTCCTTGAGCCCAGGAACCCCCTGTATGGTGCTGATCCCACAGTCACCTCTGGGCTTCCCCCAGTCACTGGTGCTGCTGCCACTGCTGCCATCTCACTGGCTGACAGTAAGTTCAGGGTAAGTTCAGTGCAGATATTAACCTGGAAAGAATGGAATATCAAAACTACTATATTTTGGCAATCCCACATTCCCTTTTTTTCAGCATCCTCGACTGGCAGTTATGGGAGTAATTTTTTCTTACAGCCACTGTTATTTGAGGTTACTTCTTGCCATCACATTCAACTTCCAAGGAGATGCTGCATATCCCATTTAGGTAACTATGTACTTTGTCTGTCAAGTTGCTTATTTATGTAGAAAACGTGTACCAACTTCATAAACATGAAAGGCTTATCTGTGGATGTGAAGTGAAAGAACATTCTACATCCTAGTGGGCTAGGAAGCTGCTCTGGTTTTTCACTAAGTGGCACTCACTTTCTCAGCAGATTGAATGGTCCATGTGCCCAAAACTGAATAAAATGTCAAAGAAAGTTGATAGTCCATGGTACCATGACATGAAAGGTTCACCAGTTCAACAAAATCCTTTAAGGGGAAGAAGGGCAAAAGTCCTCCAAAGCTAATTATGTAAAAGGTGGAGATTAACATCTTTTATAATTATGTTCAGTGATTTCCATTCCTTTTGCTTTTCCTGCGTTTTGTTTTTATGAATAAATCAATTTTACCATGAGCAGTGAAAGGCAGCATCAAAGACTTTCCTTATTTGGGACCTGAGTTTGTGTGAAAGAAATTGATTGCTTTCTGATGGTCCAGATTAGAGAGTAAAATTCCTGGTCAGTCAGGGGGTTTGGGTTGGGAATGGTACCTGAATCTGGAATACTGGAGTGCAGTAGACAGATTCCCATAGTTTCACTGTTTACACAATCTTCTTTAACAAGGGCCCATCGACATAAGCTACTCAAAACTCAGTTTAATCCTTCCCTACTTTTATGTCATTTTTTTTTTTCTTAAGAAAAGTTTTTTTCCCCTTATTAATTTAAAAAATAAAACAGCTTTTTCATGGAGAGCACAGTAATATTTATTGAATTAAAAAGCTGTTTCTAGTGGATTTTTTGTTGGAAAGACAACTTTCCAGTATTATTCATCTAGATTCAACTTATCTTTCCTTTTTGAATGCTGTACTTTGAAAGAAAACATCCAGTCAGTATTCCAATAAAGTCTTGGACACAGAGGTTTTATTCCTTTCTTATCATATACATTACAAGGCCTGTTGCTATTCTTTTTCCTCTAATTTTCATAATGTTTTACCAAGCCCAATTCCATGACTCATTGCATTTAATAACTACATTCACATCACATGTGTTGCCAACCATTGTTTTTTCTGTCCTCTCTCCATATTCCTCTTAACCATTTTTATACTAAAAGGACTAAAGCAAGAATTTAGAGTTAAATATTTTTCTCCCTCCCTTAGGCTGTGAGGATGAACTAAACAATTATCAGAATGTCAAAGGGAATGTGAGGACTGAATTCACTGTCACTGCTGTTGAAGGAAAAAGAATCCAAAATACCAGAAAACCATCAACATCAGAAGTCATGTGTCTTAGACCTAGAGGAGCATATAAAGTAAAAGCAGTCTTCCTAAGATAAATACATATTTTCACTAGCCTAATGGAAATTATTGCTGTCAGGGTCAGTATTTGAGTACGGCATTCCTGAAGCAGACATACTGGACGTTGCAAGAAAGATGATAACCTCCCCCCAGACAAAACTCCAAAACAAAGAGAGGGAATCGCTTCTTCCAAGCTCTCTGGGATACTGCAAGAGAGCACTGTAACATGGCAGAATTTATGAGTGTGACTAATACAAGGTGACAGCTCAGTTCAGATCTCTCTGCCCGTCTTTAGTGAGACCATTTTAATGAAATGTTTGTTTACTCTTCAGAAGCTGAACCCAGCTTGCAGGGAATGCCTATTTTGTATTTATCTGAGTCTGGTTTGGAAGAGCCAGATATTTAAGTGACTAACAACCCATAGCATTGGTGAGTTGGCCTCTTACGGGAACAACAGTTCAGAAAATAACTGCCACCTCCTCTCTACAGGCAGTGGATTCTTGCCTTCAGGATAGCTATAGCTATAGGAATTCCCAGGGGAATGAACACAGGAAAGGATCAAAAAAGATACTTTAACATGGATTATTTGCGAACAGTGGTGGATGGGCTATTTTCAGCAACTATTATAACCAATTGACACAATATTGCCACCAATCTCTAAATAATAAAACTATTGCAAAATGCTCATAACAAGTAATGGTAGAGTACAGTTAACAGAAAAAAAAAGTGAAAGTTTTAAGAGAGCAAGAACAATCATGGTGATAGGTAGCTGCATACAACAGCAACTATATTTTTTATTCTATGTAACCAAAAATAGGTTCCAAATAGGACAAGAACATTTAAATACTGGGATGCTAAAATCTATGTGGATTTTATTTCTTTTTTTTCTCCCCTTGGATTTTGTTCCAAGACAAACTAGGGGCAAAATACAAGTGAAGTGAAGATGTGCTGTGTCCTTCTTATAAATCCACAGGATCATAAATCAAGGGTCCCAACTAAGACTAACAGTTAAAAGGAGGGAAAGAAAAAAAATCACAGGCTTTAAAAGCACATCTTTTTCCCAAAAGACTGAAAAGATGTTAGTCAGCATGGCATCTGAATTTTTTGTGTGCTTTTGCATGGGAAAAGAGAAAGACACGCAAAGATTAACTATAGAAAATAGCACTGCATGGGGTACAATGCCCCATGGCATTCCACTACATTCACAGCATCACAAAGCTTTGCAGGCAAGACCATCATTCTCTGATGCAGCCACAACAACTTTGCAATGACTCTATCTATAGAGAGCTGCAACCCTGCACCAAGCTTTCCTCTTCCCTCAGCTGTATCATCATGTGTCTGTTCCCTCTGGGATACAGAAGACCAGTCAGCATGGTCTTGTCCCATGAGCTCCAGCTGTCCACAGTATTGTGGAGGTAGCTGGCTTGGTGTCACCTCCCTGTCATCAAATGCAGGTTTGTCGTTTCTCCCTTGCAAAACAGTAATCCAGCACAGACTAGGCTTCTGAATTTTTCCCCTTAAATTGCTGCAACTCAATGAATATAATTACTACAGAATATAGTATTTTGCTAATTTTTTAGTATCCCATTACCAATAAGGACAGGTCAAGTTCTGCTGTTTTCCTTAGGCGATAGGCAAATATTTCAGTATGAGCTAGAATCCAGACATAGTAAGAAAAGGGTGTAAAGACAATGTGGTATTCACTTAATCATTGATGAGTACTCATATAACATTTATGGCAGTCAGCATCAGTCAAGGTAAATGCAGTAAATATGTCTCATTTTATTGGATTGTTAGGATGTAGCAATCTTGTAAGAGTACACATGGAGTTAGACATGGTGTTACAGACTTTGTATTAAGTGTTCAGCGTGAGAGTTACACATTTGATTTAACAATCAGTCTCATTACTTTTATCATTATATATTACTATTAGCTACAAAATTGAGGAAGCATATTTTGTAAATATTTTCTATCTAAACAGTCTGCTACTGGCAACATGACTTTTTTTAACTCTTGTGAGGTGGGGTCTAATGTTGGCATTTATTTCAACAGTGGTAAAATATAATCTTTCATTCCCTGGCCCATGCTTTTTCTCATTTTCCCCTCCTCTCTGAAGAACAATTTTTAAATTGTTTCTATTCAGTCTTTTTTTAATGGATTTTCTTTGCAAGGCTTCTTATGTTGAAATACACCAAATATACAAGTAGAGATTTACAGATTGTGCACAGAAGATAGTCCATAAAGAATATGTCTACATGCTTTTTTGCATGTACATCACAGAAGTATATGGACAGATAATCACACTTTAGATTTTATGTAGTCAGATGAAAGAGATTTTTTTTTTATTTATTTTAGGTTTCTTTTTCCTCTCTGTGTTTCTGAATAAAAATTTTGTGGAAAGTATAATATTCATGATTAGGATATTTTTTTCTTATCCTTTGGATGCTGTTTTAAAGCAGTTTTCCTAGCAGCAGCTAAATCTTCACCATATTTTAGCTCAAGAAAATGCACTTACACTTGGATGGCAACATTATTCTTATTTCACAATGAAAGATAATGAGACTTTTATATAAAAACCCCAAATTTCACTCAGATATTTAATTTTTTTTTGTCATCCAAGGGTAGTATCAGTGTTCATATTAAAGTAAATAAGTTTTAAGTTTCTGTTACACTGATTTCCAGCTCCGAGTGGTTTTTTTAATACATTTCCATGAATACTTAAAATATTAAAATGATTTTGAGCCCAGAAGATCTTAACAGACTTATCTGGAAGAAAATTCTATTTGATTTTCACCACCGTTTGGCAATTTCACTGAAGAGCATACTGCATTTTGCAATTACAGCATGCAGCATTTTATGTCCTTCCAGGCAAACACACAGGCCTGCACTGTATGTTTAACATTATACCACATACTTTATATTAAAAAGACACAATTGATAGCCTATGGCTGCTGAATTTCAAGATTACTACGTGGGTTATTTAATTATATAACCCCTCACTGTTCTAATAGCCTTTATTTTTACTTTTTCAGGTAAACATTTAAAACAAAAATATTCTGGAGTATCAGTGCAGTGGAGAAGTTGACATGCTAATGAAAAGAGCACTAGTAATTTAGTCAGCAGATACCTACCAGTCATGGAAGATGTCATCTTTTTTTGACCTTCAAAAATGTTTTAACTAGAGCATTTTTTTAACTTGAACTTAAATCTGATCCCCCTTTAAGCATTTCTTATTCAATGCAAACCAATTTGTTATACTTTAAAAATTTTGTGTTACAGATAAAAGTGTATAGGCTTATTGTTCACATTTCATTCCATAACCTTCAAAGGTTGCATCTTCTGCTGGACTTAGGTACTGTTTCCCTATAGGCTGATATTTCTAAAAACAAACATGGATAAACACAATGTTATTTACTTACGAAGGCATTTAGAGCCTTCATCTTCTTCCATACAGTTACAATAAACATTTGGTAAACGTGCCACATTTATCACTCACCATAACACCCCTCATAACATCAAGAGGTGCTAAAAAGCAAAATTGGCTTAATCAGCAGAACCTTTGTTCTTCTTGTCCAGTCCTCATCTCCTGTCCAAAGGGGGGTTTTGAAACACCTCTAAAAATCACTATTTTCCCCAAGGAAAAGAGGAAGTAATTTTAAAAATTATTATTACTGAAGTATTATATCATACCACCAACCACAAAACTGAAATAATTGCTCACACTATCAACAGCATACCTAGAAGGGAAAAAAGGTGAAATAGGGGGTGGC
>WEIU01020650.1:46766-56855 GCA_013389925.1 Aegithalos caudatus | reverse complement strand
TTTTTTTTTTTTTTTAATACCAAAATGTCACTATATTACAAAAGAGATGTACTCAGATAAATGTCACAACACATCCCTTTAATTTTCCCCTTTGGATCAGACATACTTCCTTCTCACAGGAGCTATTTAACACAGAAAAACAGATTCAAAAGCCTCAAGTGTCCAGTATGAATCTTATCTAATCCTTAACCAGTGACATTACTTCTGTGTTCTGTAATAAATCAATGTTATGTTGTGACCTGACTGAAATGCAGTGTATTTTTCTGTCATGTTCATATAACTTGAAGTCAGATACCAATCACAGATCATAGGGTATTGTACTGCCACTCTTAAATTATATTAATAAAGCCCATGGTGGATATTTCTGTTAAAACTTTCTGTTGGTCTGTGTCCATCAGCAGGGAAATATTGCTGAATTTAAAATGGATACAAACACAGTGGTTGTGTAACAGTAATGTTGTTAATTTCCCAAGCCAAAGTAATAAATTTTATTCTTCAAATGTATTATGTTTGTGTTTCAATCTGTCTTTTTGTAAAGAAGTTATATTTTACATGTGATTTTGTCCCATTTTAATGGGACAGATAACACTGTAAGTTGACCTGGTAGCCCTTGCTGGGACACATAAAATAATTGAGAGCTATAGGATTATGAAGATTATGTCTGGAAAGAGAAATACATCATCTGTACAACAAACTAGCAACAGAATCTGGAATTAGTGCTCTCACCATGGAATTACTGTACAATTTCATACTGTAGGATACCTCAACATAATTTTTGTGCATTAGATTCTGCCTGTCTCTGGTCACCAGCAGCACCAAAGAGGTAAATACTATTTAAAGGAAAAACATTTACTAATTGTTTTAAACCTCTGCTGGCTGTTGATATTTTCAGATATTTACAGAAACTTTTGTGTAGGAACTAAACAACAATAAAAAGTGCAGCTTCTTTTAGTACTTCTAGGAGGAGAAATGCTGTAAACTCAAAATTAATTTAACAGTTAAGGAACAGTTAAGAAGACCTAGAATCTAATTTCCATTCTTCCAGCACCACCAATATGGGTTGCATTTACCTCTGTACAATATTACACTACAAAGCCTTAACAAATGCTTCTTTAAAAGGTATTTGCATGTATCTTACATATAGTCGGAAAGAGTTATTTTTATCACTTTATTTGGCAGACTTGTTTAGATGGATAACAAGCCCAGTAATTTTCAGTGCCCAGGGCAAATCCAAATATGTCCCACGTCTTGCAACCAATCCTGAATTATAGCAAAGGATTTACGCAGCTTCTGCTAAAGCCTGCCATAGATTTCTGGGTCTTTGAACTTTGAACACACTGCATAAAACAGCAATTACTTATGCCAGTCCTTTAGGGTTTGGAGTAGATGCTCAAAAGGGAAATCATTAATTTTTCCTACACTTGTTCAAAACCCTTGGTTTGCATTTTCATTAGCACAATTTTGATAAACTCATCACTATTAAACAATAGAGAAAACTGAATGGCATTTAAACTACTCAGAGAAAAGGTTTTTTTCCTTCAAAAAGATGTGTTCCTGAGCATTTTCAGCCAGCGCAAAGGAAAAATAATTTACTGGGCAGATCTTTGTGGAAAATAAATACAGGCAAAAATTATACCTAAATTCTAATTATCTATTACCACTGTAAGGCTTGGGAGAGGATACACTTGGGGGAGGATGTATCTTTTAGTGTAAATTTTGTTCAAAACAAGAGAACACTTTACCCAGTCAAACCACAATATCTGTTGCTATTGATAGGGACTGATTTCTTAATCACAAAATATTTGTGTCAGAATGGCTTCAAGGTTTAAACCAATGCAAATATTCTCAGAAGTCCCTTTACAATGCAACTTTATGCAGATCAAAAAAAAAAAAATTTTTTTTTTGTCCAGGTAAATTACAGCAAACAGGCACAGTATAACTGGGCTGTGCTGTACAACCAATAGCACATGACATCAAGAGTAGGTGGTGACAAGCATTTTCTGCTATTCTTTCTCTGTAGGAGTTCTGACATTTTTTCATATCTCTGACTTCCAGTAGGATTTACTGTGTCATTGGGATTATTATTTCTTTCCTTCCATTATTTTTTTTTTTTTTTTTTTTTTTTTCCGGTTTGACTCAAGGCTTGAGCTCCAGATGTTTTATTATTTTCATCTCAGATTGCTGGCACTTGCTTTCTGCCCACAGTCGTAAAGCCATGCATTTCTGGCTTCTTGGTTCCATGTTTGGAGGCTGGATTATCATTTGCTTGGCAGGGATGGCTGTAGGCATGTGGGGTGGCTGCTGCTGTATGGAGATCTGCAGTTTTGGAAGCTGTTTGTCAGTAATGCTTGGCAGCCCTTTCTGGCTTCAGTAATTTGTGTGCTAGGACCCCACAGGCATCTTTAAAGATGAAAGGAAGGAGCTTAGCAGTTGTCCTAATTGCCAAATCCTGATTGCATCCCAGGTCACACTGCTTTGCTTTTTCATTCCTTTAGTGGAGACTAGAGTGCTGACTACCCAGTTATCCCTAACTAAATAGTTTTGTAGTCACCCAGCTGTCATGTCCCGCTATCCCTACAATTTCTGTGTGGTTCCAGAGGTTCTCAGGCACAGCACACCTGAAAGTGTGTATTGCAGGGCCATGGACACTGTAAAGCCACTGAGCTACTGACTGGCACTGTACTGTGCTTCTAGTAAGGCATGGTAGTTGGAACATGTATCCAGGAGACCTCTGTTTCCTTACAGGTTACCAGAACCATCAGAGATTACCTGTATTGGAAAGCAAGAACTGTGGAAAAGCAAGAATTCATTCTCCAATGGAAGACATCCATATTCTTATTAATACTATTGCCTATAAAGGCAAAGGAAATTGGAATGAAAGGAATTGCTGTAATTTTCCCAAATATGTAAAATGAGTGCAGTAAAGAAATCACATTGTTACAGCTGGAAATCATTAGCACTGACAACACAGGCTTGTCTTGACAAAATCATAGTAGTAATAAACATTGTCTTGCCTTACATAGAAATCTTCTGCTTTTGAAGCTTGCTGCTTTTACTTACACAGGAAGTGAGGCTTTGCTTGTTTTTTATCGGACCCAAAGTTTTTGTGTCATACTGGGATTTAGAGAGGGTTTTTTTTTTTTTTTTGGTCAACATTTCCTCCTCTAAAATGTAATTTAGTTAAATAATGAAAATTAAGCATTTTTCTGAGAACATGAGAACAGAAGTGAGACCACGAGAGTAAAAAAAGTAAAAATTATAACATTTAAAAAATAATCAGTTTGATTTAATAACATATTAATTAGCTGGCATTACCTACTACATTTGAATACTTTAAATGCAATGTGTTTGATGATTGAAATTCATGGTAAGCTCAGGGTTTTTCAGTTCTGGAGAGATGAATTCTTCCAACTCAAGCAAAGGGACTGGTACGTGGTTTGAGCTACTCTTGCTATAGAGAAAACAAAGGCATGACCAGGGAAGCAGAACGGGTGGGAGCAGGGTCGACTTGTGGTACACGGCACCCCCAGCTGCTCTCCCAGTAGCAGCAGCAGTCAAACTGACCCGTACTTGGGAGAGCCAGAGTAAGCTGGAGGCCATACTCACCATGCTCTCCATGTCCACCACCTGCAGCTTCAGAAAACAGATTGTATGCCCTTGCACTGATTAAATTATATGTTGTCATTTCTCTTTTTCAGTGGCATGGTCAGTGGATGCTAACACCTTCATTGCTGAGTAATGCGTAAGTCCTTTTCCCGACAAATTCTAAGCATTCCACTAAAGAAGGACAGATATCTATAGAAAGAAGGTGAGAAGGACTACCTAGATCTTTCATTATATATGAATTTATATGTAATCTCTTTGATCTCTTGGTTTTAGGTTCTGGTTGTTTTTTTAGGATCCAGTATTTAGACTTCAGAATTAGTATATGATTTTTATTAGCCTCTGGACAAACTAAGAGAAAACATTGGCTATTGATGAGTCATTCTATGAGCTCTTTCTTTTCTCCATAATTTTCACTTCTAGAATTATGAGGAATATAGCTACCTCAACTTGTTTCTGTTAATAGGCAACAGAGTTTAATTCAGCATTGACCTGGAAAGTATTTTCTGGTTTAACCGCTTACTTTTGTCACCAGAGGTACTAGGCTGGAATTTTCAGCAGGGACCACCTGAGACCCACTTCTCATGGCATTTTAAAGTTGACACCCTTCACATGAAAAAGGGAAACAGCTGTTAGCAGAGAGTTTGAGAATGGTTGAATCATGAAACAAGTTCTTACTGATGATTCAAGACCACCTGAATGTGATGATTTTTAAANTATATATATTAATAGATATGTTCCCAGAAAGTACTGGAGTGAAAATTAAACCTTTTGTTTCTGGTTGTCAGAGTGAGTTATTTCCTTGGAGACTTTTGTTTGTTTGTTTTCTTGTATGCCCATATTTTGCTTTTTAAAAATAAATATTTCCATAAAAACAACTATAATTAACTATAAAAATAAAAATTTCATTATTTTGCCCATAACTGCATTGTAATTCAGGATTCCCTTTGTAAATTTTTTTCTTCTTTCTCTAATTCCTAATTAAAAAGTAATCAGAAATAATTATTAAGTATATTTAAATTTCAATGTGATTCAAAAAACTTGCTTGTGGATGACTCCTTTTCAATACTGTGGCAGAAGACTTTCTGAAATATAGCAACATTCTGAATAAAGAACCAAGACAAAAAAAAAACCAAAATCAAAAAAAAACAAAAAAACTGATCCCCTCCATTTAATCAATACCTTAGAAATGGATAAAATTTATCTTCACTATTGGAAGTACATAAGGAAATGGACCTCTCTTAGCTCCCAGTGGTGAGGACCTATTGCAGCACACAACTGGTGCCATTGATTTATACAGATTCATAGCTTTACTCCAGAACCTTTACCACTGAAAGTTTCCCCATGGAGCCTAGTGTGGGAAGGATTGTTTCAGCTGACATGGCCTTTTACATTGTCATATCAAAGTATATTTGAAATGAAGAGACCAACAGATTTTGTTAATTCTCAAGTGTTGTCACGTTCATCCCTGCATGAAGGGGTAGAACGTACCCGCATCAAGTTTGCTGAAGATATGAAACCGGGGGGGAATGGCTGATCCACCTGAAGGCTGTGCTGACATTCTGTGGGACCTTCACAGGCTGCAGATATGGGTGGAGAGAATCCTAATGATGATAAACAAGGGCAAGCATAGGGTGCTGCACCTGGCGAGGAATAACCCCAAGTACCAGCACAGGTCAGGGGCAGACCTGCTGGAGAGCAGCTCTGCAGAAAAGGACCAGGGAGTTTAATGGATGACAAGTTGATATGAACCAGCAGTGTGCCCTTATGGCCAGGATGGCCAATGATATCCATTGGGAAGAGTGTGGCCAGCAGGTGAAGAGAAGAGATCCTTCCCTTCTTCTTGGCCCTAGTGAGGCCACATCTGGAGTATTGCATTCAGTTCCTGGCTCCTCAGTGCAAGAAAAACAAGCAGCTATTGAAGAGAGTCTAGTGGAGGCCTTGAAGATGGTGAAGTGTATGGAGCATCTCTCTTGTGTNTGCCCTTATGGCCAGGATGGCCAATGATATCCATTGGGAAGAGTGTGGCCAGCAGGTGAAGAGAAGAGATCCTTCCCTTCTTCTTGGCCCTAGTGAGGCCACATCTGGAGTATTGCATTCAGTTCCTGGCTCCTCAGTGCAAGAAAAACAAGCAGCTATTGAAGAGAGTCTAGTGGAGGCCTTGAAGATGGTGAAGTGTATGGAGCATCTCTCTTGTGTGAGACTGTGGGAGCTGGGCCTGTTTAGTCTGGGGAAGAGAAAACTAAGAGGGGACTGGTGTCAGGACTCTTCTCAGTGGGGGCCAGCGACAGGACAAAAATCAAAGGTCATAAAATAAAACACAAGAAGTTCTACCTCACGAGGAAGAACTGCTTTATGCTGGGGGTGGCAGAGCACTGGCACAGGCTGAGAGAGGTCATGGAGTCTCCCTCTCTGGAGACATTCAAAACCCACCTGGATCGCTTCCTGTGTAACCTCCTCTACATGACTCTGTCTTGGCATGGATGTTGGAGTAGATGAACTCTAGAGGTCCTTTCCAACCCTAACAATTCTGTGATTCTGTGAAGTGAACAGGTGAAGGAGACGTGCAGTGAAACCTAAGAAACATTATTTTTCCAGTTCCCCAGCAAATCATAAGAAACATGAAAAGGAGAGAACTTCCAAGTAAAATACTTCCTGGTTTATAACTGGTTTTGGGTTTGTTTGTTGTTTTTTTGGGTTCTGTTTGTTTGTTTGTTTGTTTTGTTTTCTGGCAGAAGTGGCTTGGAAATATATATCAAGATTGCTTCTTATGCTCTCAGGATACTCAAGTTAAAAATATGGAGAAACAAACCAAGCATGTTATTTGGAGGCAAATGTAGAAGAAATTATTAGGAAGGATAATTAGGAGGTAACTGTAGCGCATTTTTCCCCCAAGGTTTGTTACCTACTTAGCTCTGTACAGAAGAATTAAAGATTGTATATGTGTAGGTACAATATTTTATAATCTCATTAATATCAACTACCTTCTTGTCATCACAAATGGTTTTGTTCTTCCCAGGAGCTCTTCAAGTTTAGTTATGATCAACACAGACTTCTCTATGGGATCAAAGAGGATGCCCATTTTTCAGATGATAAAAAAGATTATGAGTCTGCTTGTATTTCTATCCAAATCAATGCTAAGTATCAATATTCAGAAACCAGGCTTGTGATCACATGGATCACATTCATGGCAACTGAGAAAGACCATTTCCTGACTACCACTGCTATGCTTTAACTACATAGGCTTTAACTACAAATGTCCTCTTTGTGTCAAATTGTTTTTCTCTCACTTGCACAGGAAGTTACTCAAAAGCTTCACTAGGTCCATGACAAAAAATTACAGAGTTCTGCTTTCCTTCTTCTTTTGCTATCTACTTAGCGGGTAAAATGAAACAAGACAATAATAAACGATCAAACAGGATTGAGGTGGAAAAATGGTAAAACTCCAAAAGTTCAGGCTGTTCTACAGAGAAGCTGTCAAATGTTTGCAGCTAGAAAAATTAATTGTTTCTGATAGAACACTGATACACTGAACTTGGCATGGTGTGGAATTTTAATGCATTTGATCCAGTGTATTTATCAAAATGTACTCCAAAACAACATGTGAGGAATTATAACTCCTGCAGCTTTATGACCTTTCTGGAGTGCCTGATGTAAGATTTTATTTATTCATCTCTCCATTGAGTTACTCCTTCATTTTTGAAGAAGCTTTTATTTTTCCTGTCTTGTGTATTCAAAGATGTTCATCACCAGACACTTTCGGATGCCAATCCACCTTCATAAAGAGAAAGCTCGTTTTTATGAAGAAGTTGTACTTTTCCGTAACAATACATTTCTGGAGTTGTGCTCTCAACTCTACATATTGCAGAGAATATGCTTATAAGACTTGTCTTGTCTTTTCTCTAAGCTAAATAAATCATAACAATTGCTCCAACACTTTCCTAGTGAAATTGAAATCAAATCTGTTTTGACTCGTTTAAGGTATCTGGGTTGACTAGGTCATATGTTGCTTGCAACTCAATATGCCCTTATGGTGCTGCTCAAAAGGTAACTTGGCTTTTCTGTGTGAAAACTGGAATTTGCTTACACTTGTTTTATATTAACCTAGTTTTATCACATTCTTTGAAGTCACTGAAGTTTTACTAAAAGTGCTGAAAGGAAACTGAGCACTGATTCAAATTATGTATTCAATAACTTATCTAGAATCCCTTTTGAAAAGGAGTCACATAGAAAAGATGAGAGGTGATGGGTAAAAATTACTCCTGGGGAGATTCTGATTGGACACAAAAGGAAAATTTGTTTCACAACGAGAACAATCAGCCATTTAGAATGATCTCTCAAGGGAAGTTCTGGATTCCTCAACAGTAGACAGTTTTGTGCAGCAGTCAGATTCCAGACATTGTTTTTGAATCCCTCTTTTAGAGAGCATACAGCAGTTCAGGACAACTAAACGTGTCAAAAATTGGTTCCACACCATCCAAATATGCAATTTAGTTTGTTACACTTGAATTAGGAGCGTTCTGTGTAATGCAGTATCATACATGAGCAAAGAATGGAGTAACTGGCTGAAATACAGACCAGCCTCTCTCTTTCCAGTGACACATCTTATGAATGTCGCAAACTCTTTAAGATACTGTACAGCTTAACTATGACATCTGAGGTCCAGTTCTGTATTGAAAGCAGAAACAAAAGTTGCTGCTTCTTTCCTCTCTTCTTAATTTATTAAAAAGCCTAATCAGTCTAAAAAATCAGTAAAGAATTTGAAAAGGAGTGTGAAAATGCAAAAGTATTTACATACAACAGAAAGCATACTCAGAGTTGAGCTGTCAGAGGCTACAAAATTTTGGTCCTATTTCTGATGCACTGTTATAGTCTATGTTTTGAGTTATGTTCTAGGTTTAACAGGTAATGATGAGGACAAAACTCTGTAAGTCTTGTCAGGTGGTGATACACCAGTTGAAACTAGTTTGAGTAAGAAGTTGCAATAATAAAGTCAGAAGGTCACAAAAATATAGAATGTTATGGGCAGACAGTGTCAGTGAGCCTACCATTATATCTCTTGACAAGTTAGTATATAATTTTAGCTAAAAGATTTAGTAAGATTGAGGGAGTGGGAAATTTCTTTTGAAAGTCTCTGTGTCTCTTGTTGACATTTTAAAAATTAAATGTTGTAGACTTTCTATTTTAAAATGGATTGTCACTTACTTCATTAAAAAAAAAAAAAAGGAAAAAGCACCTACATGCTTAGAAAAAATATCTCAACAAATAATCCTGAAGCTAAAAATGAACTAATGATCAATAATTAACAATTCTAACTTCAATAAGTGAAGAAAACTGAGGGTAGGTATTGCTGACACTGTATTGCTCTAGTACAGCAAAATCTAAAAACCATCAGTTAATTGCTGCTGAAAAGATTTAATTAGATTTTATAGAAATGCTAATTTAAATAATTAGCATAAGTGAAAATTATCAATATCACACTTTTTCAAACAGTTCATACATGATGAACTATCAGACAATAGGCTGACTTCTGAAGCTTATATTTTCTTAAAACAAGACTTTCTCTTGATGCTCAGTATGATGTTCTATTCCTCTGTAAAGTGACTACTCAAATGTGGACGCTAAGCTGTTAGTGACTCAGGTTCAAGTAAGGTAAGTCTAAACACTTTTACCCTGTCATGAACCTAAGTGTTTCATATTTTAATTGACAACATTCACATCGTTGAGCTTTTCATTTAGACTTTGATAAAATCTGCTCAGAAAGGCAGATGGCAGGCTGTTATTTTTAATTCACAAGCAATGTTAAATATATGCCATATGTTACAGAACTTTTCAGGCACAGCCTTTTGAATGCTATCACAATAAACTTACAAAATTACATAAAGGGGAAATCTGATAGAGAACAACACCATTACAGTTTACATTTTTGTAAAAGGAAATAAAAATGACCAGACTTCCTTCCTACTGAAATATAATTATTTAAATCACCAAATAATCATTGAAACATCAAGATTGGTGCAGAACGGAAGTATTCGTGGGCTTCTGTTATCTGTTGTTCTGCAGCTAGGAAAAGGTCTTTGCATGCACTACATGTGGTGCATGTAGTGCATGCAAACCGAGACATTTCCTTGTAAAGAAAACGTTCATGATGTTTTACCTTACTGTATGTAGGCAGCTTCATGTGTAGGTTAGTAATAGTAATGAAAAAAAATGGGCTGAAGTAAAAATAGTTTTTAGCATACTTTGAGATCACAGCTGTTGTCAAAAGAGACATTCAAGCTACATCTTCCCTAGAATGGGAACTGTGGAAACTGTAGCAGCAATTGTAAAGCAATTCTGAAGTACTTTCTTTTTCAAGAAAATATAGCTAATGAATTTATGGCAGCCCACAATCTGCTCTAGCAATGAAAAGTATGCTGGGCTTCAATAGCTAGTGGGAGATCCATATATGAAAACATTGCATCCAACATGTTCCTGAACTGCACA